>APFE030879928.1:4034-92178 GCA_000404065.3 Pinus taeda
ATGTGGGTGAAAACCACCTGCTGCAATTCGTCTCTTTCTTCCTTTAATAAGAAACTTCTTTTACAATGTACTGGTGCAGTCCTTTACCAGCACGCAGGCTTCAACCTGCAGAGGCTACAACCCTCTCTCGTTTTCCAGCTACTTCTGGAAGGGAGCTACAACCCCCTTAGCTCTTGTACTAGCTAATATACTAGTACGTAGGTGCTGACCTACAGAAGGCTACAACCTTCTCTTTCTTCCAGGGACCACGTTTCATTAATTTTCAGACTGGATCCATAAGTACAAAACAATCACTGCAATACAATCATCAACTTATACTTGCATCATAAATCTCTAAATCACCTAATACTGAATCACTGAAACCCTGTCATCAAAAACACAGAACACAAACCAGAGCCCAGAACTCTGCAACAACCACTAGAATCAACAGCAATCTGAAACAACAGATCTCATAATGCATACGCTACTTGACTATATCAAAACCGCGTGTATACGCGCTTTCACCATAGACAACCTGCGTACAGATCTAAAGATAATTACTTATACCTTCGCTATCATATCCAACCCGAGCCAAGCATCACAAACTGATAACCAGCAATACTAGATCTTCCCACTTCGTCAGACATCCATTCCTTGCTGCACACCTTTTTGCCTAATGATCTTCTCCTTATATAGGTTAGGCTTCTCTCAATACCATGGTCCAAAACCATGTAGAAACCATACCATGGACCCAATACTTGGGATGGTCCACAACCATAGGTTCAAATACCAAGGACTAAATACCACGAACCAAAACATAAGTTTTCTCACATGTACGCGCTTTTCATTGCGTGAAAGTGCGTGTATACGCATACGCGTCTTTGGAACGTTCAACCCGCGTGTATACACTGCTTTGTCGCAATGAACCTGCGTATATCTCTTTCTTGACCTGTTGTACTAAGATCTGTCCTCTGATTAAGTTGCCATCACCTGTATCAAACCTCTGAGTGAGTTGCCATCAAGGAATATACCTATATCATAATGCCAACACTGCTTTCTAAGTATGTTGCTCTTCCTTCCATCCTCTTACATTTCTCTCACCATGTCCATCATGATGAACAAGTCTTGCTTCATGTCTTCATCAAAGAGTCTTGTGAAGAAAGGAGAATTTGAGGACTCACTTGTAGAAGTTGTCATTATGCCAATGAACAAAAGAACTTCAAACAAGAATAACAAAGAGCTTTACTCAAGCAACCTTTTGCGACAAACCTCTTGTGCTACAAGGATTGCCTTGAGGTCCTTTGGGATAGAAGAATGCCTTCAACTCTTCTTCCCTCTTGTCCTTCCTGGATTGAGCTATCAATAGCTTTTCCTTCACCTCTGAAAACTCAGAAAATAGTCAATCTGCAAACAAGCATACATCAATCAGACAATTGATCCTTGACTACCCAAACACCTTTCAGACAAGCAATCTTTGCTCTGTCAATCAAGCATTCTGATATAACCTTATTTGAAGATGGGGTTAACCAATCTTAAGCTCTGATACCACCTGATCTGAAAATGGGGCACTTAGGCTTCTTGTCTAACTTACAAGAACCTCTCCCAATTCCAAAGCTTAAATATTCCTAAGTCTTTATGATTAACCAATGCGGAATTAATAAGTGCTTGAAAATATAGGTGTATGCTTATGTTTGTTTTTAAAACTGTTTATGTGTTGTAAATCGATTGCTTAAACTGATATATAAAACATACAACAGGGAAACAATGCAACAAATAACAAACACATGGACAACAATATTAATTTGGAGTTCACCCAAAACTCTTGGGCTACGTCTCCTTGAGCTCTAGTCAACTCGACTAGGCTCTCTGGGATTATGGTATAAGTCTTTTACAAGCTCCTGGCTCAACTCCACTGTTTTACACAGAAACAATGGGCTCCGACACCATCTTATCCCTGGCTCTCAAGCTCTTAGGCTTTTTGGTTATGTGCTCTGGCTCTAGCTCTTGGCTCTGGCTCTGGCTCGTGGCTCTAGCTTCTCTGAGCTCTCCCTCGGCCTCTGCGTGCCTCTGTGATTCACTTGACCTGCCAAGTGATCCTCTGAAACCTTCAAGCGACCCTTTTTACAGCTTTGCTGCCTGTCAATCATGCTCTTAGGCTTTTTTTGCTCTTTAAACTCTCTGCGCTACTTGCTTATTCTCTGTTTCAGTAACAACAACTCCCTTCTGTCTCTAATATTCATGGCTTTTAAGCCAATCAGAACTTGTCTATTTGTTTTCCCTCTCGGTCTCTCTGGCTCCTGGCCTCTGTCCACTCAAATCCCCCTCTGAGCGTTAAGCAATCATTGCTAACGTCTTTAGGGATGGTAGCCACCTATTATGCAACGGAAGGGACCATAAATGCCCTTGAAATCCCAAAAAAGGTTGTTCTCTGTTTACACAGGGAAATACTCTAAAACACGAGAAAATCTGCCAATCTGTCGTTTATCGGACTTCAAAAATCATTAATTTCATCTTATATTCCATTGGATCCACCTTTAAATAACTATCACAAGTCGCATAGCCCCTTGTGCCGTGTTTTCCTTTGTATTTGTAAAAATACATTAAAAACACTGACATCTCGACGGAGGGCTTTATGGAAGACTTCAAATGATACATAGCTGCATTGATAAACCCTTTCGGGTCTGGCTTCATTGCATCAGGCGCATTTCCCTTGTATTTTGTTTATTTAACAAAAATGTGAAATACATAGGAAAAGCCCTTTTTCCGAAACTCAAAATATATAAAATTTCATCCATAATCTTATCGGGTCCAGCTATCGCAGTCACATTTGTATCGCCATGCTCCTTTCTATCGCTCTGATGCAATATTGTGATGACATGTCGCAATCGCATATCGCATAGTCTCCGGGCCGTTGGTAAGCGCTCCTTGTATTTTTCCGATGCAATATTGCAGGTTAACCTGGGCCATCGATCTGCACGCTTGATCGACGGTCCTCGTTGACTCGCACTGACCGCTGTCGGAACTGTCACTTAATAGCCTCCGATAGCCTCGACTTGTCATCCCCGATTGCGATATGCCGATTGGATCTAGACCGTTGATCGGCCAGATCCGACGACTCTTGTGCATCGCTGTCCATCCTCTGATAACGCTGTTTTTGGCCATTTCTTCATGTTTTTTCAGGCCCGATAGTGTAATCTTCCTTTTGTAAGGTTTTTCCTTATGCAATAGTTTTTTTTTATTTTCAAGACTTAGAGGGTTTTTAGGATCCATTTTTAAGGGATTTTTCCTCTTTTTCCAAAGGATAAAGGGCAGCTTCATTTTGTGATAACTTCTGCATTCGAAGTCTGTTTTAGCCCATTCAAGTTGCAGTAGATTCAAAATGAGACAATCTACGCAATAGGTCTATTTCCAGGAGCATCCTTGGACTTTCATTTTCCTCTGTGAGGAACACTTAGACTTAGAAGTCCATCCAAAATCCATTTTGGATCAAGAAATTATCCAGGTGGCTCCAGAAATAGAAGTGACCTTGAAAAAGCCCAAAAATCAAAGTCATCAGACTTAAATGAAACTAGGACTAGATCATAGTGTTTATCGTCATGATTCCAACGGTGTGAATAACACTCAAATCCGAGTTCATATGCTTAATGTATAGCTAGTCAAAGTTCTATTCAAATTAGGCCAAGTGGCAAGCACTAACGAGGCAACAATTTGGCAAAGGGTTGCGCACAAAATCCGGTGGTCGGAAAGGGAAAATTTGTCACCTCCTTAATTTGTCCACTACCCTTAAAATCTGATCAATTTTTTTTGGCTACTATTTATATATCTAAAACAGAAAAATATAAATGGGATGGCGGGCTGCCACCCCCACCACCCCTCCCCCAACACTCATGTTTAAATATTAACATTATGTGGTGGGCGGGCCACCCACCAATGACCCACCTAACCCACCATTCAACAAACAAAACATTATATATATATATATATATATATATGGCGCCAACTTTATCCGCCCCCCATATCAAACATAAACCACTAATATATCGGGGCCAATGGGACTTGAACTCACGTCGACCAGATGGTCGGCCTGCCCCAAATGGCGACCACATAACCCATTATAAATAACATGCCAGTGTATGTTAATCGCCAGTCAAACCGCACACCAAAAAAAAAAAGAACTTGTTGCAAAAATTCAAACGGTTCGCTGTGGCCAACTTTAGAGTCTCCTTCAAAATAAAATTTGGTGCCAAGTTGAGATTCGAACCCCAGTCTCCAATGTAACAATATATCATTATAGCCATTGGCCCATGGGCCTCACCTTGTTTAATCTTCCGCCAAACACATATATGAACCTTGTCAGTCATTCACCCAGTAAGGGGGACATAATGAAACAACGCGCACGAGGGCCAAGGGCAGAACTAGGAGTCAGGCACGAATTTTGAGGTAGAGTATATTCTAGGGGAATATTCCTTGGAATATGCCATAGTATATTCTCATGTAAAATCTTGGAGGAATCTAAAAGATTCCCTAGGGGTGTTTTTTCGTAGTGTCAAATCGATTCCAACATTATAATCATTTTTCACAGAATTTTGTAGGGAGCGCAGTGGTGTGCTTAGAATTTTCATTTGAGCAATGGATTTTTCACCCATCTCCATGAAGGAATATTTAGGGGGAATCTTGAATATTCTCAAAGGTCCAAAATTTGACGGTGTCAAACAGGGGTCAAGTTTATAGTAATTTGACACGATTTTGCGCCACAAATTCAACGATGATGTCCATTTCTTAGTTGAGCTTTGAATTTTTCATCCATGATCGAGATTGGAGGAATAAGAGTCATTTATGTAAAGTTGATTTTAATTCATTTTTGTTGCCATTTAATGAAAGAGGATTCCCCACTTTGAGCAGGGCCCGAAGACGTAGCCCACATTGGGTGAACTCCGTAATCAAATTGTTTGTGTGCCTTTGATCTGATGTTTTCTTTATGATTTCCGCTCATTTTTCATGTGTTTAAGTTACTTGGTTACATGCTTATTTATATGCAATTTTTTATCCATCCATGAAGTAAAAATATCTAGATCACTTCCTCAACTGCACATTGTGCAGTTTCAACCCTCAAGTTGCAACCTTTCCCCTTAAAACTGTGCAATGCACAATTCCTACCTCCTAAGACTTTCATTGCGCAGTTCCAGTGGTCAAGATCAAACCTTGGCCCCCATAATTGCGCAATCCAAACCTCCAACTAGGCCTTAACTACGCATTGTGTAGTATCTAAGCTCAAGCTCAACCCTTGAGCTTTTGAGATGTGCAATTGTGCAATCACTAGGTCTGCTCTGCCTCCCAGAACTGTGCAGCTGGATGAAACAGTGCAAAGCCCCTCAACCCGACTCACTGAATCCCAAAACTGTGTAATTTGCTTGCCAAGTCCATCCTAAACTATGCATTGTGCAGTTTCAAGGCTCAAGCTTCACCCCTGATTGTCTAAGCTGCGTAATTATGCAATCACTGAGCCTGTCCCTCAACCTGCCACCTAGTTCTATCTTAGTCAGTGGATCAAAATGCACCATCTTAGACTAAGGGTTTATAAGACTAATGTCATCTTGTCATGATTGTATTGCAGATTCAAGTACTCTATCACACCATGACATGATGAAGAAGAAGGAGGTGGAGAAGGGAAACATTTTGAAAGACATATTTGTAGTTGATTATGCATGCTGATCAATCAAGAGAAGACAAAGGGACACCAATTTGTGACCACAACTTAAGACTTGAAATCATTGAAGACTCCTTACCTCTAATCCCTAAGGAGGTGGATAGAAGAGCATCCTTAAGAAGACATGTAGCAAGTAAAAATAGAAGTGGCTTGACATTTCCATGTCATCAATAAGTCCATGCCAATAGTGTCATGTCATGAGTTGTCATATGCCACATCATTATTATTGATCATGTAATTTTTCATTTGAAAATATATTGTAAAGTGGAAGTCCAAAGGATGTGTACAAAAGATGAAGATTCATAAGAAGTCAAACAATCATGAGGGTAGTCAAAGAGTCACAAGGGAGGTGAAGCATCACCCCATTGGTTATATATACACCCTCATTATATGAGCAAGGGAATTTTCACCTTGGATCCTCTTGCAAGGAATTAGAGAGACAAGCTAGTTCTTTTGGGGAGCAAGGAGTGGCTCCAATGCTCCACTATTGGAGCTAGTGGTGTTCATTGTATACATGTGTCTTGGAGCTTTTACTTAATATCAGAAGCCTCATGGCCAACATGTTCTTCGTGCATGGATTATGAATATTTGTAAGACTATTGTGTGGATGTTTGTAATTCATGTTTGCTTTCATCTGTGTTAAAGTAGTCGAACTATTTCCGTTATTTAAGTACTTATCATATTGAGAATGAGCTATAATGGTTACTATTGTTGTCACATCCTTGTGGACTATTCTGCTGGATATTAGACAAATATTTCTTGTTGATTGGTTGTAATGAATATCACATCTTCATGGAATATTATGCTGGATGTTAGAAGGATCCTTCTTGGTTATGTGTGTCTTTACTAGGGTCATACTATTACCTCTCTCTTAGAGGCTCACTTTATTTTCTCCCTCTACAGTAGAAGAACCTTGACACACTCACAACTAAACACTCACCAAGCACACTGGCTTGCTTTTCGAAGGCACATTTGCATTCCTCTCTCTTGCTGGCAGTTAAATCCAATGAAAATATTTAAGGAACTGACAACTGGGCCATATTATGGATGGGGCTCCTATCCCAAATGATGTGAGGTCTAATTGGGACCACATATCGTGGAGACCCCTTGAATGGTTGTAGGTCCAACACCGTCAACATTTCTAGTGCTAGAAGGAGGGTAGCTAGTTTTTATGGCTAACAACCTCACCCACCCAAATCCTACTTCTTTCAATCAAGGCAATAACGTTTCCAGCACCTCCCCGGCTAATATTCTTGAAGTTGGTGATTCTTCTCGAAGCAGTCTCAGACAAGGTTACGAAATCCCTTACGACCAGATCTTGGATATCCTCCCTATCACCCCTAAATTTGCAGGAGCTATCGGATTTATACCCAGATTACATAATCTTTTGTATTTTCCAAAGAAGAATGTGACCACGCCTACTGTGATCCAGGTGGATGTTGGTGACCAGCCACCTATCTCACTTAACCCCCACAACTGTCTCTTTGAGTTTTTCAATTTCGTTACTTGTAGCACAATTTACTATTTTTAGCAGTTTTTTCGGGTCCTGAACTTCCGGAGCCATTTTGAGGCCCTAAACGACATTTTTGGGGAAATCTGGGAGCAACATGGGTCCATGGACTAATGTTTCTCTTCCCAAAGTTGTAGTTCTCGGATAGATCTTTCTAACGAGATATTGTACCCGTCAAACGGAGATCGTATGCCAAAGTTACGACCCCGGGAAGTTGATGTACCAATTTACCCAAACGGGGCCCACAGTTTGGCGTTTCATCTTCTAGGGTTAGGTTTTTGGATTTTAGGGTTTCCATTGTTTATCAACACAATAAATAGGCCTTTGAGCTCATGTAACACAGTTCAAAGGCATGTAGCTGCCACATCTCTTCTCAGAGATAAGCTACCATCGCCCTAGCTGGTTTATTTCCATTTCTGTTTGTAAGCATATTTTAGTATTTTATAGTAATGAAATGAAGTATTATTTCTGCTGCATATTTGTGTGTATGGTTATATCTGTAATTTTTTGTGTTCCTATTTAAATCCAGATCAGTGGTATCAAAGCAGTCTGCTTTTTCTCTGTTTTTCTTTGCATGTCCCCAACAAGGTCAGGATATAAGGAGTTAGGGCTTAAATTGGTCAAACCTTTGCTAGACCAGCCTTGCAAATCGTAACGACCTCCCATGGCAGATGAAAAGAAAGACGAGGGGGCAGGAGATCCTATCAAAATATTGCTCGAAGAAGCCTTCGAGTGACAAAGGAATGTGATGATGGAAAACTTTTCCCAGATCCTTCAACAGCTACCCAGAGGCGACACATCGGCTTCCAACAGCTACTCTGGAAACACTACACCCTTTAAGGTACAAGTTAATTTTGAAATCCCCATATTCGAGGGTCAGATAGATGCAGATGCCATAGATAAATGGTTAAATCTATTATAAGGGTATTTTTCTATTCATGATTTTTCCAGTCGAGAAAAGATTATTTTTGCTCTTCTCAAAGCAGCCCCCCATGTCAAGGACTGGTGGGAAACCTACTGCGAGCAAAAGGATGAAAGTACAAGCTCACTATTTTCAGGCGCACCCAATTGGAATTCATTCCAGGATGCCATCAAAGAGCAATACTACCCTATCAAAAGCTATGAGGACAAATACATAAAGTGGACCACGCTGCGGCAGGGAAGGGACCAAGATGTGTTGAAGTTCACAAACATTTTTCATGCCCTTCGCACACAGTTGGGTATCAAGGATTTTGAGCTGCATTTGGTACTCAAATACCGCAGCTTCCTACACAGGTACATCCAAAACGAGATGGAGTTCCTGAACATCTCCTCTCTTGGCACGGCGTACCGATACGCTTTCAAGATCGAGCAGAAGTTTAAACAGAAGAAGTGAGACTTTGGATCTGTAAATCCGAAGACCAAACGACAAAGCCAAGGCCAGGTGAACCAAGACAACCTGTCGAAGCCGCAAGAAAAGAACAACACCACAAAGTCAAAGAAGGACATGAGAAAGTGGTGAGAGTTCCATAAGAGCCCCACTCATAACACAAGTGAGTGTAGGACCAAGCAGTTGATGGTGGCTGAGTTGAAGGTTAAAGAATCAGATGCATGTTCTGACCCTTAGTCAGAACTCAACAAGGGGAATGGCAAAGGGAAGCAGATCATTGATGTGGAGCCCAGTGCAACTGTTGCCACTGCCAAGATCTAGAAGAATGAGCTCAAAGATCCAGAGGAGGGGGAGCATCTCTACCACTCACAAATGTGGGTGAAGGGTTCGCCGCTGCAATTCATTATCGACAATGGCAGCCAAAAGAACCTCATTTCAGGAGAGGTCGTGAAGTGGTTGGGCCTACTGACCATACCACACCCACAACCATATAGCATCAGGTTGCTTCACCAAGGACGAGATCTCCGAGTTCGCCAACAGTGTCGTCTTCCCTACAACATCAAACCCTTCATAGATGAGGTATTGTGTGATGTTGCACCTCTGGATGTTTGTGATGTATTATTAGGCTAGCCATACTTGTGGAGGCGACATGATGTGTATGAGTCAAGGCCTCATGCTGTTATTATTTCTTTGGATAATTCATTATACAGGATATTGGAGGTAACCCCACCTACCGCCAACTCTTTGATCACTGCTAAGAAATGCAGCAAGCTCATCTCCCAGACTAGGAAATCCATTTTCTATCTGGTTCGCTCCCAAAGTAAGGGGAAGATCGTCATCACATCCATGACCCCCGCAAAGGGTTCCTCCACACAACAGCAACAATAGATCGATACAGTCATAAAAGAACTCAGAAACATCTTCTCCTCACCCACAGGGGTACCGTTGCACTGTCAGGTCAAGCATTCATTTGATCTGACTCCCAGAGCACCTCTACCCAACAAGCCGATATATCACCGCTCCATTATGAAAAATGACAAGTGCAAGAAGAGACATGGTCCTTACACTAGTACCAAGGCTGTGGGGAGCAATGCTTTGGAGCACAACATTCCCCCATTCCTTCGCTTGCACCGAGTGTTCAATGTGGACAACCCTCTACCTTGCTTCCCACCATTAGTGGACACTTCAGAGATTGTAGAATAGCTCACCAGGGACCAAGTTCAACAGATGGAGGAACTCAACGCAATGGGGAACATTGCTTCCTAAGGGGGGAGAAATGATCCAGGTGGATGTTGGTGGCCACCCACCTATCCCACTTGGACCCCCACAACTGTCTCTTTCAGTTTTTCAGTTTCCTTAATTGTAGCACAATTTACTATTTTTAGCAGTTTTCTGGTCTTGAACTTCCAGAGCCGTTTTGAGGCCCTAAACGAAGTTTTTTGGAAAATCTGGGAGGAACATGGGTCCATAAACTGATGTTTCTCTAGTTCTTGGATAGATATTTCTAACGAGATATTGTGTGCGTCAAACGGAGATCGTATGCCAAAGTTACGACCTCGGGAAGTTGATGTACCAATTTACCCAAATGGGGCCCACAGTTTGGCGTTTCATCTTCTAGGGTTAGGTTTTTGGATGTTTAGGGTTTCCATTGTTTCTCAACAATAAATAGGCCTTTGAGCCTCATTGTAACACAGTTTAGAGGCATGTAGCCACCACATCTCTTCTCAGAGATAAGCTACCATCGCCCTAGCTGGTTTATTTCCATTTCTGTTTGTAAGCATATTTCAGTATTTTAAAATAATGAAATGAAGTATTATTTATGCTGCATCTCTATGTGTATGGTTATATCTGTAATTTGTTGCATTCCTATTTGAATCCGAATCATACTGGGATAGTGGTTTCAATAGTTAAAGATTTGGTTCTCTCCACCCTTGAAGAGTTGGAAGACACTACAAAAAACGTAGAGAAACTAGAGCAACCTCCATCCTTTAATGGTGCTGACGATGCCAACATTTTACTTTCGGACGATATTTTTTGTGGGTTAGGTGGTGAAGGAGAAGAATAAGATCCATTAGATTTTGATGAAGAGGAGGAAAATTGTGAGGAATATATGGTAGACCAAGATCTCGACTGGATGACTTAGGGCCCACTAGTATTGTTGTGTGTGTTACACAAGATGCTGAGGCACCCAGAGAAGTTGTTAACAAAGTATGACCTTGACGAAGCAGTGAAGGCAGAGGACCACTTGGCCAACTTTTACCTGCATATGAAAATTCTTGAGGTACGTTATGATTGTGTTGCATGTAGACTTTTTATGTGTACCTTAAATGGCAGAGTAGTTGTATGGTATCAAAATCTTCATCCAAACTCAATAAAAAATTGGAGGGGTTTTAAGAAACAGTTTCTTGAGAAATTTGTTGATGATAAAACCCCCGCCATGCTGTTAAGAGAGATGGGAAATCTTAAGATGGAGCAAAAAGAGAAAGTGAAGGATTTCAATAAGAGGTTTAATCGTATATTGAATATATTTCCCATAGACATAAAACATCATGATTCCATCACCATTGATTATTACACATCTGCGTTACCAACAACCATTACAAATTTCATGAAAATAACCGCGAATCCAATGTTACCTGAAAATTACGAAGAAGAGATCGCAGTTGAGAACCAAGTCTGCACAGAGCTCAAACATTGTGATGAATGTTGAGAGTATGGGTGTGGAACAATATTGTTCATTTCATCAAGAGTATCACTAAAAAAAAACATGCCCACAATGAACCACAACATGAATGCTCTTGCTGCACATTTTATTGATATAATTCTTTCAGATGACTAGAATAAGCCGACGGAAGAGAAGGAAGAGCATGTTTCTACTGAATAAACTATGAATGTAGGACACATAGTGAATACACTCATTTGCATTTTCGTAGATGAGAAGAAGAGTGTTGAAGAACAACCACTGAGTAAGGCCTCAACTCAACAAAAAAACAATCGATACAACTTGAGAAGCCAAGGTTCGACCTCCGCACAAGAGTTGATGAATTAGAAATTGAAAGAGAATTTATTGAGAAAGATTACACTGCCCGTTAACTCATCCCATAACACTTAGAGAAAGTTTGGAAATGCAACAACAATGAAAAGTACTTCTTCGAACAACAAAAGTAAGCCCATCATTCTTGAAGTAGTAGATAAAGAAACTCCTCCAAACAATTCGATAATGTCTCGTGCATTGGATTATAACATAGTGGATGACAAGAAGAAATCTCGTGCAAATATTTCACTCTTTGAACTGAAAAAGATCATGAGGCAGCGGGAAATGCTTGTCCGCACACTTGAACAATCTGCCTCAGGTAATGTGCTTCTCCGTAGAAGGGATTTGGTAAGCCCTCTGGTTCCCTAGAATCCATACTTAAGGTTTTAACATTGGATGCAAATACACTCTACTCTCTGTTAGCGCTTGAGATTTCACCCTAGGCTGAGGAAGGTAAACCTTCAAGGCTACATCAAACCATTTCACCTCATAGCTAGCCCTACGAGGTATGAGAAGGCTCTCTCGGGTCAGATTCGGTAGATCTTTCAATAGGATGAGCTGACCCAATTAGGAATAAAGATCTTAGGCTAGTAAATTGATATAGGAAGGTTTGCTTGGGGTTTTTAATTAAATGACGGGGATTTTCTGGGCTGAATGGGCAAAATCACAGCTTGAACAGAGAAATATAATGACTACACAGATTATTAACTGAGGCAAGGTAGGCATGAAATTTAGCATCAAATCTGGATTTCAATGGGATGGAAAGACTGGTGAGGAGCTAAGGAGGGCAGACAATAACTCTGAATCCTCCTTAAACAGAAGAAAACATTGAATGTGAGAAAATTTATAGGAGGAGCATACAATACTATGAATTCCTACCTAATCACTTCATTTGCTCGATTAGATATGATAATGAGGTGAATGAAACATAACAGTTTACATATGAGACAAAGGGAAAACCTATGCTAAATTAACATACCACATGAATCTCAGCAAACAGAGCTGTGAAATTCCATTAAATTTTCTGCCAAAAACTGTACAAGAAAGCTCTGCTACGCTCCAGCAGCTCCCCTTAGCACTCAGAAAACTCTCCCCTCTCTCTAAATCTCTTCCCAAATGAATTTTTTAATACAATAATAAAATCAAACTGCTCTCAAAAGCAGGGGCGTTGTTTTAACTATCATTACAAAAAGTAGGAAAGGGCGTTTCCTAAACATAGAACATCGTTCTGTAAATCTTATGATAATTGGCCAGCTGAGAGATAAATCCGGAGCAAAAATCCCATGAAATCATAATTAAGGATGAAAATAGGCGAATTTGTTTATTTTGAAATCTTTGGAGTGCTGCTTAACTGAGGTTATAGATAAGAAAACGAATTTTATGCATCTGGTAACAGGTGTCTTCTGGTGACTAAAGTGAAGGGCAGGTGTCAATCCCATTTGCTGAAGCTACAGGCAATCGAATCCTGAATGCCAGTTTGCAACTACTCCCCAAATCTCTGGAAATGCGTCTCTGGATTTTATAGCTGCGCCCCAAATCTCTGGAAACGCGTTGGTCATTCAAATAAGGAAATCTGAAGCCATAAATAGGAAATTGAATCCTATTTTTCTGCCTATGTTTAATATTCTGTGCTTGTATCGGTCTTTACTTTTCACTTTTCATTGCCAGGTTATATTTTCCATTTGAATAACACCGATTTTTTTCAATAAAGCTGATCCTTGAAGCGCATTTTGACAGGAGAAAATCACTACAGGTCAATGCCCAGCTATATGCCCTTCAAACACCATCTCAGCATTTCGCCACGTTCTAAGCCTTGCATCGATCATCAATTACTCGACAGCCAGCAATCTTAGCATTCTGATCTAACAACCCAGATGCAGCCTCAAAACGATCAATCATTAATGTGAACAGAGTATTTGAAGCCCCAGACATGGGATCCGCATGTACTGTCTGAGAAGATCCTTGAAGCTCTATAAGGTTGGCCTTGATATCAACAATTCCTGAATCAAAATCACCTGCTTTGCGAGCATCTTACACCAAATAAAATACTCAAAAATCCGTTTTTGGATATCAGGTGCCAATCCCAAAATGCGATTCAAGACACGACCATCATCATCTTTACCAGTTCCTTCAAGTATTGCATCCCTAATGATTCCAACTGATATCAATACTGCCTTTGCCAAACTATGAAATTCTTGAATTTTCTCACGCTCTCCAACTTAGCATTTCGGAGGTAAAACAAGTTGATCACTCTGCTCAATGATAGCTTGCCCAGCTCTAGATTGAATGGACTTCAGATGCTTTCACCAAAAACTTAGCAAGCACCCCTAAACTGAACAGCAGAAAATTCCAATTCAATAGGCATAAACAAAAAGAGAACCTACCCCGCATCAAAGTAACTCGACCCCGCATCAAAGTAACTCGATCCGTTTCTCTCCAGATCCTGTCAGAACTTTTCAATCCCCTTTTGAATGCCCGCCATTCTAAGGAAACTTGAGGGATTCAAACTCTGGACCTTGTGGAAGTTTTTTAATTATTTTGGAGATGGAGATAGAAGGGTTATCGGTGGTGTGCGCAGGGCTTAGCTGCGCGTCTCAAGATGCTGATGGCAAGCGAAATGAGTATATAAAGAGTGAAAACTGTTTAGAGAACTTGAAGGACTTGCAGTGATTTCTTCGCAGAGACCACCCACAAACCAGAGATGTGTTTAAATAGCTTGGCAAGTGGAATACAGTGTCTCAGGACTTGATACCCATCATTGAACAATATCGAAACGAGACTGAACTTGTAATGAACACTGTGAAGGTTATAGTTTTCCTCACTATGCCCATTGATCCTTCCTCTAATGACGTCTCATTACAAATGGAGTACCTTTGGAGCTTCAAGGCTTCGTTTTCCTGGCACATGCATTTGATAGCTGCTGAGAGGTATCCTGGAGGGCTCCATTGTTGGCATATACTTACACTGACACATTATAATCATACTTAAGTTCTTCCCCCAAGTTCTATGTCGCGGCATGGATACATACCCATCCGATAAATTCTAGTATCTAAAGTCTCTATGTAAACCCTGTAAATTAATAAATTTCCTGTACAACTGTAGTTGAAAAAGTGTGCCAAATTTGACATTCTAAAAATGTCGATAACCAGTTGATCCTCTTCAGCAACACTTGGATGATCCATACTGAAAAGATATTTGAGGCTGTGTTCATCACACATTTGAGCACGTTCCAGGGCTTCATTCTGAGATAGCACCTCTCCAACATATTCAATAACAAACTTTCCCCTTGGGATTTGTTCAATCAAACACTTTGCTCCACAAGGGCACTAATGAACTTTCCATGGAAATATTTCGCCTATGAAACCACCTCTTTTGGGATTTGAAAGCGGATTCCTACATTTGAGACTTCTGCTGCCAACATCATGATCAATAACGCTGCTACTTGAGGTTGATCCAAACCTAAATCTTCATTTGAATATGCTGTTATCTGTTGTACAAATTCATTCGCAGAGCACAAGATATATGTGCCATGGCTTTTGCCCATGCAATACATAACAGAGATAATATCTTGCTCATCCTGAGGATGCTTGTCCAGATTAGTCATAAGAGCTTCAATTGTCATTTAAACATAGATATGTTGGGTAGCTTTATTCGACCAAGAAGTTTCCTTGCTGCAGAACGTAATCAGAGTTGATGTCATCGAACATACCAAGAAACATATGCATGTGTTTTTCCTGCACTGTCGAACTGTTACATGAGCCATGTGTAGCAAACCATGCAAGGTATGCATGCGAACCTTCGTAGAATCATCATTCAACATATCCATCAAATAAGTCCAGTGCATTATCAGCAAATTTCTTAGAGAATCCACTGAGCCTTATCAAATTGTCAATGGTAGCTATACGAACCTCTGAGAATTCATCTTCAATCATCGCTAAAAGTGAGAAGATCTAATCCTCTGCCATGGCATGCTAGGTCTCTATCACCCTCAGGAGTTCCACTAGAGAATTTATTTGATACCCTCTTCGCTGCTTGCCCCAAAATCTTCTTATTCAAAGCTTGAAGCAACACACTTTCAGATAAGGGACACATTCTTCCAAGAGCATAAAGAGTTTCACTTCTTACTTTCATATTCATATCCCTTGAGATAGTACACAACTGGAGAAATGCCTCATTTATTTGGTTTGTGCGTTGTCCTTCCTCTACTTGGTGGAGAGGCAAGCAGCTAGGCTTTGAGAACAGTAGCCACTTTGCCAAGGTCACATTAGCAACATCTCTGTTTACCAGAAATGATCAAATGCAGGGATTGCTGATGATGTTTTGAATTTTGCTTGTGCAGGAATGGGAGTTTGAAGTCGCTGCTGTCTTTTGAAGAGCTGGAGCACAAATTACATAATTAAAAAAAATACATTAATGATTTCTTCTTCAAAACAGGGTTTTGAAGAAGAATCAATCTCTGACATGAGACGGAGTCTAACACTCTCCATTCTTGTTAACATTTGAAATTTTCAATTATAATGTGCACGATTGCTTAGTCAATTCCGGTGCATCTGTAAACATAATGCCTTTATCTATAGTAAATAAAATCAATGAAAAATGGGATAAAATAGATGCACAGATCATTCGGCTAGACATGACTCTTGTCCATGCTATTGGTGAACTCAAAAATGTGATTATACACTTATCACGTTACCATCGAGTTCATCAATGTATAAATATAGTAATTATGGACATTCCAAAAGCATACAATGTATTGATGAGAAGAGATTATTCCAACAAATTACAAGGGTATTTTTCTATGGACTGGTCACACTTATGGCTCCCATATAAGGGTAGAAAAAGCAAAATTCGGGTTAACTCAGAGCCTTACATAAAACATACTATCACTCCCTTCGAAGGTAAAAATGATCCAGTTTCCTTTGAATATCTTATCTTTGGAAATTGCTTCTTAGGAATTGATTTGGTGTGCTATCTTGCTCAACCATCCCTAGTCCCACCTAACACACAGTTTGAACTCCTTCCTAGTCCAACTGGAGAAAATGACATTTGTATAATAAGTAGTAATAGCAGTGGTAGTACTAGTGCAATACATAATCCTTGTACATATGATGTTTGGACATTGTATTTTGATGGTTCGATGATGCAAGAGAGCTCTAAAGCCAGACCCGTGAAAAAGAAAACATCTGATCTCCAGTCACTTGGAATTCAAGTGCACGAACAACACCACAAAATATGAAGCACTCATCCTGGGCTTGCAAAGGGCCATCGACCTCAATGTTGGAATTCTCAAAACAGTAGGTGACTCAGAAATTGTCGTACGATAGGTATGTGATACTATACACTGTGTATCACCTCATTTAAAGGGTTATCAACAAGAGGTATGTTGCTTGATTTCTAATTTCAAAGCTTTCAATATCGTTAATGTCCTTAGGATGTGTAATGAAACTGCGGATGCATTAGCAAATGTTGCTTCTAGGTTATCACCGCTTAGGAAGATTTTTCTGTAGAGATTATTTATAAACCATCCATCCCTAACAATATTACTAATTTACGCATTTTCAATGAAGACCAACAAATAATTCAATTTATGGAGAACATTGATGTATTCAAGGATGCAACTATCGACGAAGATGAGCACGAGAAAGCGTTGTAGGATGTGGTTCACGCAAACAAAGAGAATCCCATGCCGAAAGGCGTGGTATCATTGGAAAAGATGTATGACTTGCAAAACTGCTTCAAAGGGTCAATTAAAGAAAAAAACCATAGCTCAACACTGTTGTATGAGAAAATAAATATTGGAACAAAAAATGGATCTGAAGTTTGTTAATCTCGATACTTGTTGCACACCACAGGAGTGACAAGATTTCATCCACTTATTCAAAAAGCACTGAGATTCTTTCGCGTGGACATATGATGAGATCAAAACTTATGGCACTCAAATAATCCAGCACATGATTCTGATTAAAGAAGGGGCCAAGCCTTTCCAACAAAAGCTACAAATCGTACATTCAAAGCTTGAGCCTCTGATTCAAAAGGAGTTAAGGAAGTTGCTAGATGCTCAGATCATATATAAAGTGTGACATTCAACCTAGGTATCAAATTCAATCCCAATAAGGAAGAAGTTCGGGGAAATCCACTTGTGTGTTGATTTCTGCAACTTAAATCATGCCTCTGACGAAAATAACTATCATGTGCCATCTATGGAATAGATATTGCTGACAATATCAGGGTCAAAGATGTTTTATTTGCTAGATAGGAATTCTAGTTACAACTAGGTTTTGGTCTCAAAGCCTGATAGACTTAAGGCAACATTGTGCACAAAGTGGGGTATGTTCACATTCAGAAGAATGCCTTTTGGGATATTCAATTTTGGTGCGACATTCTAATGCAAATGGACATCACATTTGGCAGACTGATCGAGCAGAGTGTAATAGTCTATCTGGATGACGTTACGATGTTTTCCAAGAGAATATCTTACCACCTATGCCATCTCAAGAAGATTTTCGAGTGATGTCGAAAATACAGAATATCCCTTAATCCCAAGAAGAGTATTTTTGTAGTGTCCAAGGATAATCTCTTGGGCCATATTATCGCGAAGAGTGGTATTAAGGTAGACCCAGAAAGGGTTAGAGCTATAATGTAGATTCCCTTCTGAGTAAACAAGAAAGCTATGCATTCCTTCCTAAGAAAGATAAATTTTCTCCACAAATTCATCTCCGATTATGCTTAGATCGTGAAACCCATATAGGAGATGGTAAGGAAGGATGTGATATATAAGTGAGATAAGAGGGAAAAGGATGCATTTTCCTGTATCAAGCAAGCTATCGCAGATGCACCCATATTTCAGGAAAGATTTTATGCTCTAAACTTTCACTTTTGATACTTCTCTTGCCACTGTGCTTGCACCAAAGGATGATTAGAATAATGAGCGACCAATATATTTCACGGTGCTAGCCTTAAAGGACCTGAACTCAACTACCCCACTATTGAAAACACAATCTTATGCATTCTACAAGGTAGTAAAGCACTTCCGACCCTATCTCTTGAAAAATAATTGTATTATCTTTGTGTCACACCCAAGGTCAGATCACTTTATGTTCAACAAGAGATGGGTGAAAGAGAGTGAATTAGATCACTAGTTTGCAAGAGTATGACTTAGAGTTCAAGCTAGCTCACACAATCAAGGGCCATTGGCTTTGTCAGATAGAAACAAAAGCAGTATATGCAAAAGAAGAAGATATATTTGGATGGGAGCATGATATCAAAATGTATAATATTGAGCGAGATTCCCCCACTACCATCACAAACTCTTGGTATGCAGATGTCTGCCAATATCTTGAGAATGACACCTTTCCCTCTCACTTATCCTCATGAAAAAAGAGGGAACTCAAGCTCAAACTATTATCTTACTAGTTGGTGCATGGAGTGATTTTCATAAAGCATCATAAGCTAGTTCTACTTAGGGGTTTGGAAGCACATGATTCAGAGACAATATTGCATGATCTCCATGACGGACCAGCCGTGGACACTTTGCGGGTGACACAACTTCACATAAGGCTATGCGGGTCAATTTCTATTGGCCCAAATTATTCAAAGATGCTCATCCCTGTGCCCGCAAGTGTTTGGCCTGTCAAAGGTGTTTCGACATAGGAAATAAGTTAGCTGCCCCATTACAGGTTATTGTAGTGGAAGAACCATTTCAACAGTGGGGCTTAGATGTGACTGGTGAAATTTTTTCGCACTCGTCAAACAAACACCACTATATCCTTACCACTACAGACTACTTCATGCGGTGGACATAAACAATTCCACTCAAACAGGTGAATGATCAGGAAGTCATCCACTTCCTTAAGCATAATATCATTTCCAGGTTCGACATCCCGACTTCACTTGTTTTTTATAATGCAACATATTTTTCATCATTCAAATTATATGATTTTTAATTGGAAAATGGAATCATATTGAACCATTCAAGTAATTATTATCCACATGGAAATGGTCATGTTGAGCCTACAAATAAGAACCTCATCTACATCATAAAAAGACAACTCTCTCTGAACAAAGGAACCGGCACTTCGCTTTGGTGAATGTCTTATGGGATGATTGAGTCACACCAAAACCTTCTCTGAATATGTCTCCTTACAGAAAATAAGCCATCCTACCCTAGAAAATCTACCTTCCTTCCCTTCAAATTTCACATGAATCCCAGGGAAAGCCTTGCTTATTGTTTTAGCTTAGGATAGACACCCTTCACAAGCTGCAGGAAGAAAGGAAAAAAGAAAAAGAAAAAATTTCACTTCACTAGAGTTGTATCAAGAGGTGGTTCGACAAGAAGTATGCTGGGAAGAATGAATTCAGTGTGGGTGACTTAGTCTTGAAGTGGGACAAATCCCATGATGATAAAGGAAAACAAACTAAGTTTCAATCCTTATGGATCAGACCATTCACCATACACGAAAAGCTTGGACAACACACCTATCATCTGCAATCACTAGACGAGAGGATTGACTCTCTTCCCATTAATGGTAAAGACTTGAAACAATATTTTCAATGATGATCTGGGGCTGTGCCCTACACTATGTACATATTTTATTGCTTGTTTTTTTGTTGGTCTTGTTTTCTCTCCGTTTGTGTAAATAAGCATCGTGCGTGAACATGTTTTTAAGCTTCTTTGCATGTGGATGAATTGAAAAAGAGTCTTGTGACACCACAACATTTGGCTAACTTTTGGTCCTCCTTCCTTGTGTTGGTTACATCCTTTGGTCGATGAAGTTTCGATGGAAAATACGATCTGTTTGTAAGGAGAATTTTGGTTAAACCATGATACTTTTGTCTATTGTGGAAACCTTATGCCACTCTTGGTTCCGTGCTTCAATGTTTTCACACTTATCCAATCAATAGATGAGGAAAGGGGAAAAATATAAATGAGAAAACCTAAATCAAGGTATTTATATGCTTCTCTAAAGGAACAACCTCTCCTGCTCTCAATAAGTTGAGATCCCTCTTCCGCCCACAAAATAAATAAGTGCCAATGCACAATCCTCTTTAAATATATAAATAAAGGTGAAACAAGAGAAAGGATTTATACACAGAGAGGTGAAGCAAGCAACTCCACCAGGGTAATCTCCAAGCTCGCTAGTAGTGGAGCAATGTTTAAGCTCCTGTAGTGACTCCGCTAGGGTACTCTCCAGGCCTGATGGCAAT
This sequence comes from Pinus taeda, assembly GCA_000404065.3. Lineage (NCBI taxonomy): Eukaryota > Viridiplantae > Streptophyta > Pinopsida > Pinales > Pinaceae > Pinus > Pinus taeda. The sequence goes on from APFE030879928.1 coordinate 24,838, forward strand.
GGAGTAACACTGAAGATGAAAAACTATACTTTGAAAATATAAAGCTCACGAAATTCACTACCCTTTTCGATTCGAAACATTGCAACATTACTGAATCTTATGCTTGTGTTCAACTAAGAAAGGCACAAAGGGGACAATGTTTATTGATAGGGTCAGTGGGGAAGCCAAAGTGATCCGAACGATGAATCAATACTCCTTGAAGAACTGAGACCCTGTTGAAAATAGCAACAAGAAATGCTAAATATAGAAGTGCTAAATTTAGTACTGCTATAAATAGAATTTTGGGATACCTTCCTATTTTAGTTAGTCCCTGAACTAAAATAGAGAAGTAAAATTCGAATTTGATCTTAGCAGCTGTTTGTAAAATAATTGATTAATTCACCATGAGTTAATTAGTTGTAGAAAATCAAACATGAAGTCTATGTGGGGACATGCAACAGTTTCTCCATTAATTGAGGAATTTATCCATTAGTTAAAGAGATAAGGGTGAGTTGTAATATTTAGTTGTAATTAATTGGCTCAGTTAACCGAGTCAAGTCCAGTTAGATTAATTCAAACACTTTGTTGAATAATTGTGAGTTCAATCAGTTAATGCATGCATGCATGTAACTGTTGCACTTTAGATAACTGAATATTCTCTCATAAATAACTCATGCATGTCAGTTCAGACAAAGACCCAGTTGAGATCAGATTGAGGGGCAGTGTACTGTCAGTTGCTAGAATATGCCATTGTGAATATCTCTTGCATGCAGAAGGAATTCTTTCCTTGAGGATTGCGCAGTTACTTCTTCAATTTTTTTTAGTGTGATGAGGCCAATTCACACATGTAGCATCACTGGACCCCAAGAAAAACTGCACAAGGAAATAGGAGGCTTGGAGGGCTGAGAAAAGGCATATCTCTTGTCTACTTAGTCTGTGAGCTGTATTATTTGATTGCAGAGAGAGCAGGATAGCTTGAGAGCTGATTCTTTTTGTAACTTGAACATATTTCCATTTGTATGATAATACAAAGATTGGGGTTTTAGGCTGAGGCTTTCCACGGGTTATTTCTTCTGGGTTTTGTGCGATTGATTTCTCATTCTCAGTTATATGTGTTCTCATTGATCTTGCTCATATTCAATTAAGCTTATGCAAAGTTTGATGTAGAAGTAGATCTTGTATTTTGCTTTAATATATTGCATAATCTGTTGATCTACAGTGGGAATTTCTACAGACCCTGCACAAAACAGTTAACCGAGACAAAGAAGTTGGAATTTCATAGTTTGTCGCCAAATGTTGTCACTGCTACAACACCCTCCAAAATTTTGGCTTGCACTGAATTTCAAAGCTTACCTTGGTCTTGTATATTGTTATCGCAAACATTGAAATCCATTCCCTATGTTTTCGTTAAGTGTTTTGGTCCCTTTTGTAAGAAGGGGAAAATGTCGTATTTTCGCATGTTAGTTGTCACATAATGTGTATAAGCTTGTTTTTATGGTTTCAAAGGGTTATCTTTGCGAAAATGAGTTTATCTAACCATGTAAATATTTGCCACACTCATTCCCAAAGTTTTAAGCATTCTTGCACAAGTATCGTCACAGTCATCGCAAAGTGTATCTTTGGTGTCACACTTGTCATAAGACATCGCAAAGTTGTTGCGCTGAGGGATAAGTATTGTTCACATGTATTGGATGATATATGTTGTTAAGTCATCAAGTTTTCTAAGTGTGTGATCACAGTTGGGTCATATCATTGTTCACATCAGCTCACTGATCCCACAGTTAACCAAATTTCAGAAATTTCCCAGCAACTTAACCTCATTCGACCTTCCTCAACTACGCATTGTGTGGTTCCAACCCTCAAAATGCAACCTTTCCCCTTGACATTGTGCATTGTGCAGTTTAGACCCTCAAACTGCAACCTTTCCCCTTGACATTGCTCAATGCACAGTTCTTGCCTCTTAGGATTGTGCACTGCGTAGTTCCAGTGCTCAAGCCCGGACCTTGGCCCCCATAATTGCACAATCCTACCCTCCATCTAGGTCTCAATTGTGCATTGTGGAATCTCTAAGTTCAAGCTTAGCCCCTCAGCTCTTGAGCTGCATAATTGTGTAATGACCAGATTTACTTTGCCTCCCAGAACTACACAATTGATTGAAATAGTGCAAAACCCCTCCGCCTGGTTCACTGTCCCCCAAAACTGCGCAATTTTCCTACCAAGTCTAGCCTGAAATGCACATTGTGTAGTCTCAAGGTTCAAGATTCACCCCTGACTACCTGAGCTACACAATTGCGCAATCAATGAGCCTCTCCCTCAGCCTACCATCTGGTTCCAACTCAATCAGTGGATCAACATGCACCATATTAGACTAGGGGTTTATGAGACTGATGTTGTCTCGTCATGAGTCTATTTCAGATGTAGGTATTCTATTACACCATGATAGGATGATGAAGAAGGAGAAGGACTTCCAGTTCAAATTTTTTACGGGGCAGAGGGAGCAGCGCTGATGCTTCAACATGAGACAACTGGTGGGACGCATATTTTTAGTAGGTCGTTTGCTGGGCTGGAAAAAATTAGAAGAGAGAAGAGAAACACCTTAAGGGAAATTTTCCTCAGCAGAATTCCTACCGAGAAGTCCGTTTTCTCATTGGCTGAGCAACAACAATGAGAAGCAGAGAGGTGAATTTTGACATTTTTGGTAGATATGGCAACCAGTGGCTTGAGGGATCGGGACAGGTTGTACAAAACATCCAACTACGTCATCTAGAAGGCTAGAATGTATTTTCTTCTAGATGAGCATGCCCTCAAGACATACATCGATAGTGTGGTCGTTGAACTTGTAGATGCAGATTCGTTGAAGAAGTACAAGGCTGAGATGGTGAAGGCCAAGAGGATGGTTTTGGATGGATTCAAGGATCATGTGGTGTGCCACGTTGCTATCAAAGCAATTGCTAAGGAGATGTGGGATGCCTTGGCCACCTTATATTAGGGATCTTTCGAGCATCGGAAGATGTACTTGGAGAAAAAAATGAGATCTGCTCAGATGCAGAAGGGAGAACCTGTGGGTTCATTCCTCACGAAGCTGAAGGAGACTCATGATGAGTTGTTGGTTGTGGGGCATACACCTCAGGAATCAGAGTTAGTTAGATCGACCCTAAATTCTGTCTCATATGAGTGGCAATTCTTTGTCTAGATTATCCTGTGCAAAGCAACATTGCCTAATTGGGATGAGATGTGGGCAGCTCTAAAACAATAGGAGTTGAGGAGAGAGCTGGTCAAGGTCAAAATTTATGGAAGCAGTAGCAATAATGGGTCGAAGCTCAAGAAGGAGGAGGAGAATGCAACCCTTGCATCGAAGGGGTAGCAGGGGCAACAAATATGAAAGAAGGACATCTCTAAGGTGAAGTGTTTCAGATGTGGCGAGATGGGCCACTATGCATCCCTGTGTCTTTTGAAGAAAAATGACAAGGATGAGAAGAATGATCCTAAGGTTGCAGCCGCAAAGATCAAAGAGGAGGAGTTCACCATGAGATTCGAGATACCTCAAGGAGGTAGGTGGGTTGATTTGGAGCTACAGTTCGAAAGAGCTACAGATGGGAAGGATCCTTGAGGATTCCACCTCTTAGATCAATACCTTGCTATAGGAGCCTAGTTTTGCAGTAGCAGGATGGACTAGTGACAGATGGTGCCGAGGAGTGTCGGGGAGATAGTTTCAATGGCTAGGAGTGCCATAGACTGAACAACGCAGAGCAGAGTTGGAAGCGGTGTAGATGAGTCAGAGCAGAGGTTAGCAACAACACAGTAGATTCAAAGGGTCAACGTAGAGACTAGGAGTAGTCAATTCTAGCATTCACATGGTATCATACTGAACATAGTTAGTTCAATAATTTTGGATATTTTTCAGTTGCTTCTATCAACAACTGAGTTGCAGTACGGATGCAGTATTAGCAGTGGCAATGTTAGCAACATAACATATGCAACATTTGAGAGGGAGCTATAGTACAGATGTAGCATTGGAAGTGGCAGTGTCAAACGCAACAATACAGTTGCAACAACAACACAGTAGTTGGTGGAAAGCATGTCAAACATCAACAACACAAAGGACGATGCTTCAGATTCAGAGTAGTGTGCAACAACAATATATTGCTAGAGTACATTCCTCACTAAGAGGGAGTGTTGATTTCAAGTAGCGTCGAATGTGCTATAGGCCTCAAATTTTGCAGGGAGGCTTGGGCACATGCATTCCAAAGAACCCAAAAACTATTTTGGGAAATTCCACAAAGGGACGATTTTTTTTAAAAATTAATATTTTCAATGGAGTTCCTAAGTCTAAACTTTGGAAAATTAAAATATTAATGGGTATTAATCTAATTGTGGGTGTAACTTCTGGATAAAGACGAAGATCAAGTCAAAATGATCAAAGCCTTTGATTAGGAGTTAATCTAGGCCGTTGGTTGTCTAACAGGAAGATATAAGAAGGGGCTTGAGGGTCATTTGGAAAACACACCAAGAGAGATTAAGAAATCAATTTTATGAAGTGAGAAGTTCTCAGGAGGAAAATTCGATTGAGGAGATTTCTTGCAGTAGAGGGGCAGGGATAGTTTCCATGGAGAGAGTGATTTTCTCAGCCAGAGAATCATTAGCAGAGAGAGGGGGAGAGTAATCTAGCAGTGGCAGTGTTGAGCCAGAGGGGTTGACACAGAGCCACGCAAAAAAAACACAAAAGCGAGTGAAGAGTCTAAAATTTGCAGAGGGATTTCGAGTTTCAGAAGTCAGGAGCCGGGTTGTGAGACCGAGAGGCAGAAATCGAATCTCTTGGGCAACAAATTGACCAACAAGAGGATTGATGTAGTTCCCAGAGAGGTTAACGCTGGGCTGACGCAAATAATGCGCAAAGGCAGCCAGAAAAGCCGGGGACAATCATTCAGGGGTTGGATTAGTCAGGATTTCCAGTGATAGTGTGAGGTGACCTCACAATTCTTTATCTAGTATTTCTCTCTATAACTGAATAACCCTGTGAGGTATTCATAGATGTATTCAGAATTTGCTATTGCTTAATAATAATAAACCCTCAGAGTTGTTGCACTGGTTTTCCCGCAATGGGTTTTTCCGGAGACTTCTATCTAAAAATAATGGTGTCATGTGTTGTATTTTCATTCTTGCTCAATATCTTTTTTCCGTATAATAATTAATTAAGTGAAGAATACAATAGTATTTACTTCGATATTTGTTGTAGAACACAATAACTAACTTGTATGGATTAACAAGTAGGAGAAGTAACATCAGTTTGCTGCAGTAGGGATTCCGGTTTAGGAATTTTCACATTGTTGTCACATCCTTGTGGACTATTCTGCTGGATAGTAGACAAATATTTCTTGTTAATTGGTTGTAATGACCCTCACAACTTTGTGGACTATTCCATTGGATCGTAGACAAATCCTTCTTGGATACATGTGTCTCTACTAGGGTCATACTATTACCTCTCTCTTAGAGGCCCACTTTCGTTTCTCCCTCCACAGTGGAAGAACCTTGACACACTTACAATTGAACACTCACTAGGCACACTGGCTTGCTTTTCGAAGGCACATTTACATTTCTCTCTTGCTGATAGTTAGAGCCAACACAAATATTTAAGGAACCATAAACCATGCCATATGGATGGGGCTCCTATCCTAAATGGTGTGAGGTCTAATTGGGACCACATATCGGGGAGACCCCTTGAATGTTGGCAGGTCTAGCACCGTCAACAAAACTATAGACATAAGACAATGCAACATATAACACACCAATAGGAACACAACAATACACTAATATTTAAGAGGAAAACCCACACCTTTAGGAGAAAAACTCATTGAACCATGATTAATCAAGCTCCATATAAAGAGTGCAACCATAAAGCTGTTTAGATTTGTTAATAATCACTAAGGAAAAACCAAGAGAGTCAATTGCAATACAATAACAAGGAATCATTCACCTTTACAGATTGAACTACCACAAACTAGCACTATAAGAATATTGCACATAACCATGATTCTTTAAACAATCCACCAACAAACCTTATGAAAACATAAGACACATAAAATTTAGTGAAGAACCATGTATGATAGTTTCCTCTCATATTATCACTGGTTTTGAAATAAAGCGTTGCACATACAAAAGAACTCAAGAATTCAAGCAAAGAAACATAACTAGTTATCATATGCATACTTGGTGATTAACAATTGAGAAGCCAAGAGTCATAATGAGTATTGCTTGTTAGCTAGTTGTTTCATGTGCAAATCACACTAAATAATATTAGGTAGTTGATTAGCATGTTGCAACTTTACATGCTTATAGAAGAACATGGGTCAAAAAAGAATTGCACTTGGCATGTAGTGTGATAAGAAGCCTTGCAACCATCATAAGGATATAGGTCCCTATATAAAACATATAACAAGATAATTCAACATAGTATCTGTGTTGGTGAAACAAGTGGGTTATAATCCCCTCATTTACAGATCAAACTTTGACACAACTAAGAGGCTTAACTTGGTCACATTAAGCCTATCATGTGGCTAGACAACACTTAATAAATTTTCTACTTCTTCTTATGCATGTCATTAGTTTGGTGAATTTGTTGAAGTGGCTTAAAGATGGTTGAAACCACCAAACTACACCTTCACAAAAAGAAATCTTAGTCATTTCCAAACACTTAACCTACTCATTCAACATTATCATTATCCATTCCACAACTTAACCAATATCCATCCAACAAGTCATTCTTTATTATAACTTAACCATGAACCATAAACATTATAAAGCAATTTAACATATAAGACACCAACAAACACATGATAATTCACTAATATTTAATTGGGAAATTGTTGTAGCAGCTACAACCACCCTCCAAAATTTTTCCTTAGCTTCATTTTGGAGCCTCCCTGCCAACCATCCTTAGCAGCATGTCTTGCACTGTCAAGTCCATAGGCTTCATTTGATTTTCAATGGCTTGCTAGCCTATGCATGTAAGTTTGCTTCACTCCCTTCACAGGCTGCCATTCCATACTTAAGATATTTTCTAGCTGAGCATCTCCCTCAGAAAATTGGGCAATTTTGGAGGGGAACCAACCTTCCCTCTAGAAATTGCGCAAATCTGCTGGACATCTTGCTAGGCTCCAAAATTGCACAAAACAACGAGACAGGCTTCCCAGAGAAAATTGTGCAATCTGGCCCGACACTGCATCTTAGCCTAGAAATTGCATAATCTTGGGAAGCAGTCACCTGCTGACCCTAGAAATTGCACAATCTCTCAGGGACATCCAACCCAACTCATCCCGGAAACGACGCAAATCCCTCTCTCAGTCTTGTAGGCTATTGCATGTGCCTTCAGGTTGACCGGTTCCCTCCAGGACCCAACAAAATTGATTTGCATGCAGGGGTTTCTTTTCTCGAAATAGCAAAAAGCAACATGAAAAAAGCATCCCTAGATTTTAGGAATCTATTTTAGCAGTTGAAGGTTACATGCAAAGATCATTTTAGAAAATACCCTCCAAGTGTCGTTTTTTCCTAGATTTGTGGCATGTGTGTCATAAACCTCAAACTTATTTTTTCAACACTACAAAGCTCATTCTTCACATCGATCTTGGAGCTCTGACATCCCACAACACATTTAGGAGTCTTCGACACATTCAACTCAACTATTTCTGGGTAAGTCCGCTTTACATGTCTTTTACAACATTTCTGTCGCTTTTTGTGTTTTGGTTTGTGTGAGTGATGTCTGCTTGATTTCTGTGAATTCTTGTTGTTGTTTGCATGCATGTTATCCTGTACAAGCACCACTTTAGTTTTTGTTTGCATCTCATTGTTGTCGCATGCATGACATTGTTTTTACAAGTCTTATGGTCGCTGACGCGGCGATCCATTTCATACACATGCGTTTTTTCTTGTTTTCTGAATCTTGCATTCGTTGTTTGCATGCATGATCATTCACTCTCGCTTACACTCAGTTTCACCATGCATTTAGATCTTCATATGTTTTCAGTCGCCCGTCGGTGGGTCTGGGCAACCTTGGCCCGGGCCTTGCCTTGCCCAGACAACATTGCCTTCCTCCTAGAAAATGCACAAAACTAGCCAGATACTGTCCTCCAGGCTTGCTTGCATAAGTCTAAGAGGCAGTGCTTTGCTGGCCCAGAAAATTGCGCAATGCAGTCCCTGGGCCTACATGCCTTGCTAACTGAAATTGCACATTGTGCAATCTCAGCACACAACAGGTTAGCCTGGACTGCGTATTGTGCAATTCTAGCAGTCAACCAGCCTCCTGACAGTCCGGACTGCCTTTTGCGCAGTTCCAATAGTTAGTCTCCCGACCTCTTGGTGAAAATTGCACAATGCTTGCCATCAGTCTCCTAGGTATGTTGCAGGTCAGTCCTCAAGTTTTCTTTATTTTTCAACTAATAGATTGCTTTCCATGCATGTCGTCACATCTCCAGGTATAGTAGGTGTTCGTCTATCTCTCAGAAATTCGGATTCATTGGCCTCCAAGAGAGCAGGGTCAAAGGATACCGACGTAAGCGCAACTAGAGATGCAATTGAGAAATTGTCTACGAGTTTGCTGATCTACGAAGACACCAAGATGCTTGTAGACAAAGACATCAAGCTGAAATGGAAGGGTATCAATGATACGTTCTCAGGCATATTTGGGGAGGATCTGGAAGATCGTAGGGTCTATGTGAATATCCACAAGTCTGGCTTGTACCAGATTGCATACAGGTATCCCGCGTTTCCATGCACGAACATGATACATTGAATCATCTCGCACACTGATCCTGAGACGATGGTGTTAAGTAGTGTTAGCGACATAGAGATTGTTACCTTCAGGGTAGAGGACTCTCAACATATGTACCACTTATCGCAACCAGTGATCATAATGGAGATACCCTTCAGCAGACCCAATAACAGTGCAAACCCTAGGGATATCTTGAAGAGCTGGGTGAAGGAGCTAGCCAAGTTCAGGATGACACCCAACTAGGTTTACAAGACGAAGATACTACGAAAGGCATATCAGTACTTGGTCATCTTTGCATGCCACTTATACGGCCAAGAGATAACGGAGACCTTCCCACAGAGTTGGGTGATCGCATTGGACCAACTAGCCAGTGAAGGAAAACGGTGCAACTGGTCCAACATGTTGGCTCACAGGTTGAAGGAACAGGTGATAAGAGCCTAGAAACTGCCCAAAGGTCAGCAAACAGAAATATACATGTCCGCATACATTCTGGATGCAATGTGTGCCTGTGAGCAGTTCCCAGGCTCGAAGTGGGCATGGACATTAGCGGAAATCTCTGTACACACTTACTGCAAACTATTTTCCGAATGCAACTTCCGTGAAGTCATCACACAGTTGTCAGACCATTTTATCACCCCGGTGTACAAGATGATATTTGAGCAGGATCCACTTTGCATGTCGAAGGCAACAATGGGGGTATTGATTGACATAGCGGATTGGTATGCATCACCTTTTGGCACCTTCATATGGATGTACAGTGCGGAGAAGCCTTTGCATGTTTTACCAAAGTTTTCCATGGACAAGTTGGTCTTGCAAGAAGTGTCATACCACATCTTGGCAAGACTGCCAGTTAGACTGCATCGGAAGAAGAATGCACCTTGGCCCACTCTTCCATTGCGGATTGGGGTGTACGAGATACAAAATCTCAAGCATTTTGATGCCAAGATAGAAGTGTTTAAAAGATTTACTTTCGGAACCATAACCTTCAATCCGTACAACCCGCATTACTTTTCGAAGGATCACTGTGCGAGAGTGCAATTTCCTTGGATCCATGGGGCGTTTCATTGGGATGAGGAAGACCCATGGAGATATTGTCACATCTTCTCTAAGATCAATGAACCAGTCGACATAGTTGTGGAATGGTTAGCGAAGCAGCATTTAGGAGAGCACCAACGTTAGCAACAACAGAGGGTAACATACCTGCGTGTGACAAAGGCAAGAGAAAGATTATTGACACTGTAGAGGGAGAACAAAGATGAAAGTTCAAAGCAGAATCGCTTGTGGAGAAAGCATCTTTGAGATAGAGGCAAAGAGGTGACAACGCGACAAGAGGAACGCACAAAGGCTGAGAGATAAATAGATGATGGAGGAAATAGTGAAGGAGTTGCAAGAGTTGAAGCAACAACTCCAGGAAGAACAAGAGCTATGTAGATAGAAGAAGGAAGCACAACAAGGACAGACACAATAGGAGGTGCAGCATGCACAGATTGATGAAACTGCACCCATACAGGTGGTAGACTCATCTGAGCAGCTGGCACAAAGCAAACAGGGTGAGAAGTCGCAATATCATGACTTCGCTCAAGAGATTGAACAAATACTTTAGCAAATGGATACAGAGATGGAGCAGCCAGAGTTAGAACAAGACATCGACCTCATGCCTTACAACCAAGAGGTCGACCCACCAGCTTCACTAGATCCGGAAGCAGAGCAAGTTCTGTGCGATCATGGAGATACTGAGATCCTTGAAGACAATCCTGAAGCATATATGCACAACATATCATTCGATGAGTCACAACATAGAGTTGTACAATCACAGAGTGACTACTCTGGATGTCCACACATCTCTAGCGCAGTTTGAAGAATGAGTGATCGTACCCGATGTACGCAAGTATCCAACAGCATTGGCCGATGCTACCAGAGTATATGCCGAAGCCACCAACTTGAGTGTTCGCTTCTTGATAGCAGAGAATGAGCGGATGGCTAAGGAGTTACAAACGACCAAGCAAGGAGGAGAACAAGTTACAACATCCACCAGAGCAGAGTTGAAGAAGGCGATACAGGATGAAGTATCGTCCCTTGAGACAGTCATGCGGATGTTGTATTCCAGATTTGGTACCGTGCATAAGGTAGTTGTCCATCTCAATGGTTGGCAGCAACGTTATGCTAGGAGAGCACGTACCTTGTCAAATATGCATATTGCTATCAACAACATGCAAACATGGACAATGAGATACAAGGGAGCCTCGTTACACTTGCCTAAGTTGATGAAGCCCAAGGCGATTTAATTGAAGGCACACATCCGGAGTCAGATGTAGAACTATGAGGAACTCTCGCAGCTCATCACCAGTTTGCAGGATTCCCATGCACGGGCGTTCAGAAGCATGGATGTTGTTGTGCGCACACATGTGATCCCATCTATTGGGACACTCACTGAGGCAAAGACAAAGAATTAAGTCTGACTGGAGCTGGACACGTACTTTGATGAGTTGATGCGCATAGCCACCAAAGCAGACACTATGCATTAGTATGTCATTGGTTTGGCCGCACTGGAGAAGATGATGCACATGTTATCAGACAAGTTCGACAAAGGAGCCAAATCAGTGTACCCGGATGCAACAAAGGCAAGAGTTCATTTCCAGAAAGATGTCATCACAGAGTGCACGGACACCATCGCGGACTACCAAGATTGGCATCAGTTCACCACTTTCGACCATCATGAGGATGTCGAAGAGTTGTTCTTCCCACAGTTGTCCGAGTCTTAGTGATGTCTTCCATGGTTTGCTCAAGCCTATTTTGTCTCACATGGGTACATGTGCAGATCGTATGTAACATCTTGTAAAGTGAAAGTCCAAGTGTCGATAGTGGAATATAACAGTCACAGAGTAGTTGAAGAGTCATGAGGGTAGGTGAACAATCACAAAGGGGAATGTCAAGGGTCACCCTACCCTTTGCTATTTATAGAACCTCATAACTCATTGTAGAGACTTTTGGGCAGCCAAGCTTCTGATATGAGTATCTTAGAGAAAATTTGGAGAGTATTGTAACGAGCCTTGGCTTCTCCATAGTGCAGAGTTAGTACATCTCTTTGGAGGAGCAGGGAATAGTGACTGTAACGTTCCATTATCAGGACTAGTGGTTGGTCATGGTTGCTTTGTATGATTGGAACTTTCACTTCTTAATATAACAAAGCCAACAAGTTTTATGCATATGTTGTTATTATATTTCAGTTAACTTGGTTGGTCTAATTATATATGTATCTGTTTGCTTACACATGTATGTATAGGCTCTTTGTGTATATGTATGTTCGTTCCTCACTGAGATGTGTTGTTGGTTTGACCGTCACTTCGAATTTATGGTTCACCTACCTTCCAGTTCATGATGCATCTTTGCTTGCGTGTTCCCTTCCAAGTTGCGTGTTCCCACAGGGTTCCAAGGGGCGCACTAACTCCACCTTTCGTGTGTGAGAACCATTCATGCACCTTCCTTGGCTTGTTGTGCATGTCACACCCTTGCTACCAACAAGGACATCTTACTTACCTCTGCATGCAACCGCGGTCAAGGCGATGCCATACGACCCACTCCTGGGACTCCCACACCAAACAGTCTGAGGTCTAGTTGGGACTTCTTACCGGGGAGATCCCCTGACATGTTGGCGGGTCCAACACCGTCAACAGAAACCCGCTTCTTCAGGAGAAAAAACCACTAAACCATCATTAATCAAGTTCCATAGAAATAATACAACCATAGAGGTGTTCAGCTTTGTCGACAATTTGCGAAGGAAAAACTAAGAGAGTCAATTGCGATACAACAAGAAGGAAACATTCACCTTTACAAATTGAACTGTCACAAATGACCATTAACCAATCTTGCACATAGCTATTATTTTTTAAAACAATCCATTATAACACGACTGTAAGTTGCAACAATATTTACCTCAAACATGTCTAGTTTACATCATAAGGTAAAATACCTTGAGATTGTTGTATTAAAGAAGACTTAGAGTCTTGACCACTTCTTCCACTACATAAACAAATTTGTCCCATCCTTAGCCAACAAAGTCTCCATGCATAAACATAATGCGAATGATTTTGAACCCTTCTTTCCTCTCTTGCTTGCCCCTTGTTTATAGATGGAAAAATTCTTCCTACAACATGGGATCATCGTTTGTTCAAGGCCCGAATTAGGTCTATGCTTATTTTTGCGGTGATATCCATTAGTATGTGGACCAGTGGCTATTAAATAAATTAGTCTTCCAAAAGAGACTTTCATTAAAACTTTCATAAATCTTAATCTATTAAATAGAAATAAAATTAACTAATTTATCTAGCCTATCTCAAGAGCATAAAAATAATTATTTTGAGCATAAAACAAAACAATAATCGATTCAACTGTTTGGAAATAATTCTTAGCTCAATTAATTATAAAACTAAAATTAGATATTGCTCTCATTTCAAATAAAAAAATATGCAGAAATAATTAACATATTGTTAAAACAAAATTATTCATGAGTTTAAACATATTGAAGAAAAGAATTTCATATAAAATTAAATAGAAATGATTACATACAACAGTTCCATTCATTTAAATAAAAATTTACCAAATAATTTTAAAGTTTTCAATCATATTTTTCAAAAATTACTAACAATTTAGAGTAAAATGTTTTTCCACCTCAAAGCTAGCAACATTTAAATAAAACTTCATAGAATATATAAACCCTTCATCATCAATTGACCTCTCTCAAGCCTTCAATCCTTCATGTATTATTCACAGAATGCAACAAGCGTTCTTTCTTGACTTTCCAAACCCTTCATGATCAACTGATCTCTCTTAAGCGTTCAATCCTTCATGTATTATTGACAGAAATGCACAAGCTTTCTTTCTTGAATTTCCAAACCCTTCATGATCAACTGATCTCTCTTAAGCGCTCAATTCTTCATGTATTATTGACAGAAATGCACAAGCTTTCTTTCTTGAATTTCCAAACTCCTCCTTGTGAATGTGAATGTAATTTGAAAAGAAAACACCACGATAACGTGGGCTTTTCATTCCTTGGTCTAGGCCTGGTGTATGTTTATGGAAACCATGCTCTTTTATAAATGAAGTGGTGTATGTTTGTGGAAACTAAAGTATGTCTCGGAATATCCTCCATTCACAACTGATAATGAGCTTTTAACAAATGTATCTATCTTACAATGGTGACAATTCTATAAGTTAATTCATCACAGTAATATTGCATGGAAAAAATCTGACAGATCAATGTTGTTCTCGAGTGTCTATAGCGGTAAATGTAAAATCACTTTGCAAAATAAGCTTTGGAGCATTAGTTGCAGCAATATCTTTTTTTTAGAGAGAAAAACCATCATAGCTTATATTAAGAGAATATAATGATCTGAAATACATAAAGATGATGAGGAAACAGATTTTCCAAATTAAACCAAGGAATACCAGATACTCTAAATATTGCAACAACATTTACATATATTGAATTGCCATGATTTTCGACAAATTTGATCTACATCAGAACCCCATGGTCTATCCTCATTATTCTATCTTCCGAGCACTTTTACCATTGTCATATTGTGGCCATTTACTACGGACTTCTGTTAACCATTCTCAATAATGTAATTGAAACCCTAATCCCTTGGCACAAACCCTAAATCCACAGCGAGTTTGGTAAGGTGAACTTTTTCTCCACCATCAGGTGAATTGGTGAAGCATTATTTACTGGAACAAAATCATTGTGGAAATCAACTACAGAATTTGGTATTATTTCCCATGATTTATTAGTTTAACTGAACTGGATTGTAGAATTGAGAATATTCTAGAATGAGTTAGGTTAATTGTTTCATCTAGTTTCTGTCGATCAGATTCTAGAATTTCCAGAAATCTGCAACAGTGAGATAATGCTGACCTGATTTTTTCGCTCATGCATTGATCAATGCTGTAACATTCTTTTTTAGTGGTTGGTCTGATGGCCTAGTGATACAGCGATTCAATATAATGGTGACACAGGACTATTTTTATCAAGATTGCAGATTTCAGGACTGTTTCAAAATGTGATGGATAGAAGCAAGGTCAAATATGTTGTCAAATCCCAATTGATAGAAGCAAGATCAAATATATTGTCAAATCCCAATTGAAATTTGCAATCCAATTAAATTTAACTATTATCTGATAATGTTAACCATATGGTCCAATGACACGACAAATATACAATTTCAACCAATATATATATATATATATTAGAGAATCCCTTAATTTTTGAATTGCAAAATCTAAAATTTTTAGTGTTTCATTATTATTTCAACACTATAAATAGATTTAACATCACGATGTTGGTTTGGCAGAGGTTTTGTGATTATTTCCAAAAAAAATTCTTATAATAGATTTAATATCATCAAAAACCCCTAGGGCACCTCAAATTTTACAATTTAGAACCTGGTTTTTTTTTTAAATTCCTACCAGTTTTAACTAAAAATCTGTTGCAAAAGAAAACTTTTCATAGCAATGTAATGAGTGAAATATTAAATACTAGGCAATAAGCCAATTTAAACACTATGCGATAATCCAATGATTGACTCATGGAATTTACATGTTATCTATTACATATCACTTTATTCTCATCCAATAAACAAAATATAAAAACAATAAACCTATCATTAATTTACTGAATACTGATTAATATTTTCCACTTTATTTCCATCCAATAAACAAAAAATAAATACAATAAACCAATCATTAACTTACTACAATTAAATTTTTAAATTAAAAATAACATTAATCTCTCCGCGTGTCACTTCAACTATCCTGTGGGATTCCAACCTTGTCACTCTCGTGGCAGAACTCTTTAAGGGCTGGCGTCCACGTCTTTATGCAAATGATTCCAAATGATGAAAAGGGAAAAGGTCTGCAGTACCGAATTCAGCGATCTCCTCTTGCGGTTACAATTATTTCGTACCATTTTTCTCCGCCAACTCATAGCATAATGCACTCAATCACCTATGAAATCTACAGGATCTCTTTTGGGATATGGTTTTCCTGTTTTGTGGTTCAGTGAATAGCCCAAACACAAAGTTATTTGATAAATGTAAACATACTTTCAAAAGTTTTTGATTTATTAATACAAAACAAAAATTAAAATTAAGAGTATATATTTTTAAATTATTAAATATAATATTGAGTTAAATCAAGATAATTTTTTTGTTTGTAAAGTTATTTGGAAGCATGTTAGAAAGCAAAATTAAGTGTACTAAAGAGCAAATATGTTTTAGACCTAGACTTTCACAGTTGATCATTGTATAATTTTAAGGCACATCATTGAAAAAGTTTGGGAGAAAAAGGAAGAAGTCTTTTGTTGCTTTGTTGATTTTAATGGATGAACTTGGGGTTCCTAAACATTTGAGAGCAGTTGTGCATAGACTATGTGAAGAGGTGAAAGTCAAAATTAAAACTTCAGCAAACATTTCTGAAAGTTTTAGAAGCGATATTGGGGTCAAGCAACGTTGCCCATTGTCTCCTACCCTTTTTGGTTTATATATCGACAAGCTTGAGGAGTGGTTAAATTCACAAGGGGGTGATGGTATCTATTTGGGCAGGTTTGTTATAAGGCTTCTTTTGTATGCAGATGACCTTATTTTGATTGCTAAATCAACTGTTGGTTTGCAAGAGCACTCACTATCCCTTGAGCATTTTTGTAGCATTGCGGGGATGCAAGTCAATATCAACAAAATAAAAGTAGTGGTTTTCTCTAAGAAAAGAAAACATAACCAACATAAATCAACTGTTGGTTTGCAAGAGCACTCACTATCCCTTGAGCATTTTTGTAGCATTGCGGGGATGCAAGTCAATATCAACAAAATAAAAGTAGTGGTTTTCCCTAAGAAAAGAAAACATAACCAACATAAGTTCTACTTTGAAGGGAACATTCTGGAAGAAGGTGCGGATTACAAATACCTCGGAATTGACTTCAACAAAAATCTAAGTTGGAATGGTTGTAGAAAGAAAAGAACTTTGGGGGGTTGGAAAACCACTATAGGGTAGAGAGGCAGAGTTATGGGACTGGAAAACCACTCAAACTTTGTTTGGGCTTTTAGTGATTCTGGTGATTCTCTATGGTTGTGAACTATGGGCTAGCAATACATCCGACATGCAATGGAGACAAATTGAGAAAATTCAGAAGCATTTGATTACAAACAAATTTAAGATTAAAAGCGCAGTTCCTTATGATATCTTGTTAAGTGAAACAGGGATTGCTCCTATTAAAGCAATTGCTATGGTGCGAGTCATAAGGTATTTAAAAAAATTTGAGCAAATGGAAGAGGATAGATGGCCTAAGGTTGTCTTTAATGATAGATTGTGCAAGAGCAAAAAAACTTAGATGCAACAAAATAACAAATGGTTTAGTAAATTGAATATTTGCTTGAATGCGTGTCCCATAAACAACAAAGAGATAACAGCTTTGTTATGGAAAAGTTCCACAAGCGTACTTGGGATAAGGAGCTAGGAAGAAAGAAAAAGTACTATATTGAAGTGTTTAATCCCACTCATAATCATCAACCAAAAGCATACGTAGAGGCCAATATCTCTTAGACAGCCAAAATTCTTATTGCTCAGTTAAGGACTAATTCTCATCAACTCGTTGTGAAACAGGGCGTTGGAAAAGGCCAAAGGAAGTGTGGGAGGAAAGAGTATGCATTTTTTGTTCTTATGGAAAAGTGGAAACATAAAAACATTTCATTTTAGAATCTGAGGCCTTCAAAGACAACAGGGAAGGTTATGCAGATATGTTGGTAGCTAGCTCTTGGGATAATCTATTTAGCGAGGGGTTTGTCGAGAAGCTGAGAGCATTTATTTTGAAGCTTCACAGATAAGGGCTGAATACATCAAGCCAATGAAGAAGCAATCTGTCTCATAGGCTATCTTTAGCCTCGTGGACGTTAAAATAATTCCTTTCTTTCTTTCTAACCTTGAGTAAATCAAGGTACCTATAAGACTAGAAAACTTTTATGAATGCCGATGAATCAACTTACCTTTATAAAGTCAAGATTTAAAACTTTTATGAATGTGGATGATACAAATTAATATAATTATATTAAAAAAAAGATTAATTTTATGTTTTATTATTTATATTAATTTATAAAATAAGAAAATAATAAAAAATTATCCCTTAAATTATTTATTATATTTATTTAAAGAGAGAAAACAAGTTTTATCGAAAAAGAGAAGTGTAAAAGTCATTTAAAAAAAAAAAATTCATAACGTTTAAGATAAAGATTGTTAACTCCCTTTTTAATCTCTTATGCTTATATTTTAAATAAGCAAATTGAATTGTAATTTAACAAGATACACCAAAAAGCTCCACTGTTTAGTTAGATATTGAAAACTTACCCTGTGATGAAAAGACTATCGTGAAAGTACGATCAAAGCAAACAACTCATAAACTCAAGCAATTATTTATAAGAATGAGTTGAAAATACGCTTATGTGAGTAGAAAGTTGAAGGGGAGTCATTAAATAACCGGGGTAATAAACTAGGCCTATAAAAGCATATAACCAAAAAAGAAAATCAATCAGTCTTCTAACCATAGAACCACCCCCTTCAGAGCATGGGTAGTGAGATCATGTGATATGAAAAAGATAATAATTTCAAAAGTTATTGGGGGAGCTCTTTATTTTTGTTAGCAATTAAGGGGAGTTGATTAGGGTTCAACATCCCAAAATGAACTCTTCAATGCCTCAATATAACAAATTTCCATCTCATTTGTTTTTCTATAGAAAGGTCAATTTACACGTTTTCCTTATAACATGTTTAACTCAGTTGCCTCTCAAACTACTTAGGTGGTCCTAACCCATTTGCCCCTAAATTATTACTATCAAGTATACCCCTTGACACACCTCAAGTGACCTAGCAATCTTGTTGCTAGATTTCTAAAGTTTGCCTAAAAAAGTATTCCATTTCCCATTTCCATGAACTAAGTTCCTTTGGAGTCAATCAACCCTGTTAGAAAATGTAACTATGTTTGGACTTCATAATGATCATTATACTCGTGTTATTGTATATTTCATGTAAAAACAAAAGAAAAAAAATTGTTATTATTTTTCAAGCATGGATTTCCTGCTCGAGTCAATTTGTTAATTAGGTCGAGCATGTTCTTCATGCTTCTAGGTTTTTCTAAGTCAAAAGAATATTTGTCATGAGTCAAATTATTGTACTAGAAAGTCCCATTTGGACTTTGACAAGAAAGTGGAAAAATATATTTATTTGAGTAAAAGAGGTCAAATTTTGTCCCCACAAGCCCAAGTTGGCCCTGCCTGGACAAATCAACCCTAGAAGGGACCCATTTGACCTCTTGGATGTGTATAAATACAATGCAACTTGCCCTCATTTGGAGCATCTCAATCAAGTTCGATTCTTGTGTTAAGAAGAGAGAGAAATAGAAACAAAGAAGTTTAGAAAGAAGAACGGAGGTCTAAGAAAGTCAAAAGAGAGAGAGTGAAGCTCTAAGGATTATTTTTTTGCCCTAAATCTCTCACACTTGCAAAGTTGCAGGGAAATTGCAAGAGCCGAAAATATGTTGCAGGGGTCGAAAATCTGAAGTTTGAGCAAATTTAGAGATCCTTGGGCACTTTGACTTGTTGGAAGATCTTGGAAGGAGGGTTGACTTGGCTCTTGTGGGAGGTCTTGGTCTTGGATTTTGGATCTTGGATTTCTTACTTTGATATGATTCTATAAGGAGAGAAGAATTTACTAGGTTTTCCCCTGGCTTGGAGCCTACATCTTGTGTTCATTTTCTTTTTGTGATCTTCATGGTTTTGGTAATTGTTTGATGAAAAAAACATAATAAAAGTAATAATAAGCCAACATACCTTCACAAGCAATTATCAAGTAAAAGAGAAATCGCGGTAATTGTTGCCCTATTGATTTCTCAACAAACCTTGTGTAGAACATGCCCTCATTTTTCGATGGAAAAGGAGTTCCCACTCAAGAAGGTTCCTTGTCCATCACATTAGGCAAGCATGCCCAACTCTTGTTCACAAGAGTGCCCAAGAGAAGAGGCAAATGCAAGTTTCCTATCCATTGTCCAAGCAAAGGCACCATGCACTACCAAGTTTTTTAGTCAAGCCTTAGCCAAATACATGTCTAGGTTGAGAATCTTTTGCAAGTCCCTAGAACTAGCCGTCCTATATGATCCCAAGTTCCATCTACATAAATTCATGCCACTCAATTAATCTATGCATGGATAAAGTTCCATTAAGTTGCTAACACTACTCATCAAGTTGAACTAATCCATCGACTAGCCTATTCAGCATGTAATTCAATTGGCTTATTTCCTTCCTTAGAAATTCATTCACTACTTTTGGTGAACAAGACTAAATTTTCTACTTAGTCCCATTCTTATGTTCCAATGCAAGTCTCCACATTACAACTCCACCAAAGTCATTTGAACACTTTGTTGGGCCCTTTAAAATTCAGGCACAAATTTCCCTCATGCCTAAAATAAGCTGCGTGATCAGTTCAACCCTTGAATTGGAGCCATGATGATGCACAACCAAATTTCCATCAACCCAAGTCCAACTATTCCATTTAGTCCATCCAAGTCTTCAATATGCCTTTGCAACAACACATGTCCACATGCAATCTTGAATATACCTCCTTGCAAATCCAAGTCTCCATGAGTTGGGCTGGACATACTCACCTACCCAATATTCTCATGAGTTGGAATATACCTACTCACTCATATACCCATCACAAGTTAGACTAGAATTTCTTGCATGTCTTATATTCACACTATAAGAATCGACTTACTCATCAATTCATACCTTTCCATATTGCTAACAACTCATCCAAAAATGATGAAATGTAATCTAATTATCTAAGCCACTCAAACAATCTCTCGACCATACCAATGCATTGGAGGGTAACAAAGTAGCAATTGGACTTTACCAACCTATCCCATACCAATTTCAATGGTGCATGATGTCTGTTTCCATATACCTCTATCAGGTTGTCCAATTGACAATCATGTTCTACCCCCCTCCAAAGGAATTCATCTTGGATACCTTTTATACATTAAGACAACACATGATAAAAAATCTCTATTGTAACCCATTTTATAACCATTTAAGTCACCTACCCATTATCAAATCATCAACTCATCTATGCATGCGATCCAACTCAATCACCAACTTTAGTTTACCTAATCCTTAACTTGGATGAATATACTCTCAATTCATCTAAGATTTACCAAAACTTTTATCAACTTCATTCCCCTTGAACCTACCCATTGCTCACTTGGTCCACCTATGAGGGTTTTCCCATTTTTTGCAAGCCCACTAAACTATCAAACTCAAGTCAAACAACACATTCATTATTCGTCAAATTATACTGCAAAAAAATTGTTATATCCTAAGGCCCAAATGGGGAACCTCTTATTCCCAAATTTGAACAATTAACAAGGTGAAACCATCCGCCACATTTGTAAATCCTCACATAGTCACTACACCTACATTTAAATTCACCCTGAAGATGCACTTCGTCCACTACTAAGCCATAGCCTTTATTCCACTTACCGTCACCTCTATTTCACATGTCTTTTGTTTCCTTCAACTTCAATAAGTTACATCCACTACATAAGGAATCCTTTGACTTGTAGTTGTGACCTCATCATAGCAAATGTCAACTAACTCCTCCTTAGTGATCAGGTGCTTAGAATTATGCTCAAAAATCAAAGTGTCAAAATCTTGTCAAACTCAGCTTCAGATTGAAGAGCTCATCATTCTGAATCCAATGGTGTGAACGACACTCAAAACCAAGTTCGTATGAAGAAGTTAGAGCAAGTCAAAGTTCAGGTTTGACCTGCCTACATGACAAGATTAAGATGTTGTGGCAAGTTTTCAGCGAATAAGGAGGTGCCAAGTGGCAACCTGCCATTGTCCCTCGCAAATCGCATATTGTAGCAGAAAGTGTTTAGGTGTTACAAATCGGCCCCCAACAAGTTCAGGGTTGCGATGTAATGAGATCGCATATGGCAATCGCAGGAAAGAAACGGCAACAGGAATTGGCACAGCTGCAGTTTGAGTTCCGAACGTGATACGTTATTGTGTTGTAGTTTTATGTTATGGCGGGTCAGTAATATTGCATCGCAAATGTTTCGTTGTGTTAAAGAGCCCATAGCCAATTACCGAACGCGACAAGCGATAAGACCCCAGATGTGATGGTTCTTTATGCCATAATTTAATATTCTGTTGGGTCTGCCTATATCTCATCGCAGTTTTCCGCCTCTAAAACAAGACCTTCCGCCTGCCTGAACTCGCAGGTTGCGATCTGTGATAAGGCCGATAAGATATGGCCCGCAGTGCGGCGAAATTATTGCCCAGTTAGCAGATTTTGGGGCTAATTTGTAGTTTTCTGCTAGTTTTTGGAGCATTTTGTGGAACAAATAGTGGGAGAACTCGAAGAAGTCACAACTCCTTCAGTTCTTATCCAAATTTGATGCAAAACTAGTCAATTATAGCATTTTTTGGTATTTTGAACTCATTGAGACAAGTTTTAGAGGCATCTGAGCATTGTAAACACATTTTTGACGTAATCTGAGCATAATAGAAAGGTTCAAGCCATTGAAAGTTGGACCAAGGAGACGTAGCCTAGGAGGGGCGAACTACTTTATTATATGCTTATTTTGTGTTATGTTTTGATGTTCATTGTTGTTATATTACTCTTGTTCAACATATGTTTTTATGTTAAATTGTTTATAACATTTACATAAGAAACTCATGGGAATTTGTTAATTGCAAATTTTTTTGAATTCTTAAGCACTTGAAGAGAAAATGATAAGCAACTTGGGTTTATTTCTAAATGGGGAATTAGCACAACATTACTAATATGCTCCAATTAAGATCAAGTTGGTATCAGAGCACTGGTTTTGCTTACCAGATTTGCTTTGTGAAAGAAGGATCTAATTGTTTGCAAGTTTATGTCATGCTCACAAGGTTAAAGCTCAAAAGAGGTGAAGGAAAGTTGGTTGAAATCCCTATAATTGGGTCAAAGGGAAGAAGAGCAAGGTTGCCAAAGTCTTCTACACTAGTTCAGCCTCAAGTTGCAGAAGTTGCAGTTGAGATTCCAACACCAATATAACCTCAAGTTGTAGTTGAGTATTCAGAGACTATGTCTCATGAAGGAGAACCTATCATGACAGAAGATGAGAAGACCTTTAGAAAGGATTTCTTTGATATGAAAAAGATGGTTAAGGTCCTCTATGAAGAGAGGAATAGCAGAGTACAACGAGAAAGTTCCAAGCCTCCCAATGGAGAAGGCTCTTCAAGAGGAGGTAATGGAAAAGAAGATAAAGGAAAAGGAAATAGTGGTAATGGAGACAAACCTCCACCATCTCCACCATCTTCCTCATCTTCTTCTTCGAAAGAATATTCAAACTCTTCCACCAATACCACCGTTACTCATACTCATCATCATTCTTCGAAAGGAATTGGTAAATCGCCTTTTTTGAAGCTTGATGTTAAATTCGAGTTGCCTATGTACAATGGAGAAGTTAATGCAAAGAAGCTGGATAACTGGACTCGTCAGTTGGAGGTGTCTTGTAGAATTCAGAACTTTAGAGGATGATATCAAGATTCATTTGGCTTCATTGAGAATGGAGGGTGCAACACTTGTATGGTGGGAAGCAAGGACTCAAGACGAGATCAAAAAACATGGTGAGATCTCTATTACTTGGACTGATTTCATTGCTGCTATAAAAAGACAGTTCTACCCTTTAGCTCATATGAAAAAAGACATTATGAATTGGAAAAATTTCAAACAGTTGAATGGTCAAAATGTTGCAAGAGTATACTCAAGAGTTTAGGAAAAGAGCTCTTATGCTAGGAGTGGACTTACTGTCACAAGATATCTTGTTGAAATACAGAGGAGGGTTGCATAGCTATCTTCGACATACCATTCTTATGTTCAGTCCCACAAATCTTGATGAGGTCTGTGTTCAAGCTACACACCTCGAAGCAAGAGGGAAAAATATACAGGAAGAAGGTAAGAAGAAGCCATTTTAGAGCGTTGAAAAAGGGAAGAAGTTTAAAGGAAAGCAAAAGAGAAATGGTTTTGTTAAGAAAGAAGGGGAGAGACCCGTGTGCAATAATTGTTCTAAGGAAGGACATGATGAAGCACATTATTGGAAGCTTCATCCAAAATTACGACCGAAGAAATTTAACAATAAAGGGAAACATAAGACCAATGCTGCTGCACAATAAGACTTGGGTTCAAACTCAGGGGATGAAATAAAAATTGCAGCCACAGTCACCAAAGGAAAAGGCATGGAAAAAGTAAGCAAAGAGGTCAACAGAGAGGCAATTTTAGCAATTACCAGCGCAACAAATAACTCTGACAACGTTTCAAATGAGGAAAACTGAATCGAGTTGTTCCATATCCGAGTTATTTCCAAGCATACAAAAATCGATACACTATTTGATAGTGGATCTGAGGCCAACTTAAGTTCTGCGGATTTGGTTAATAAAATGAATTTGGAAACCATGCCTCATCATAAACCATATCCATTGTGTTGGATAACTAAGGATGTTAATTTGTAGGTCACACAGAAATGTGTTTTCAGGTTTGCAATCACCAGTAATTTCATTGATGAAGTTGAATTAGACACTGTGCCATTGGATATCTCAGGGATTGTATTGGGAAGCCCGTATTTGTATGATAGTTTTCCATAGATTTGAGAACAAGTATCATTTTTTCAAAGATGGAGTGGAGTACATTGTGAGAGCTCATCGCATAAATCTTAGTCTGCCTTTAGCAAGTGCAGGGAAATGAAGCAACTGGTTAATTCCAACAAGAGTCTCATGCTCCTCATGATCAAGCAGAAGAATGACATGGAGCAGGAATATTTTGTAGGCTGTGATGTGAAGCTGAAAGTTGAATTGGTTGATGTGGTCAATCAATATGGGGACATGTTTCAAGAACCAAAGGGATTTCCACCAAAAAGAAGAATTCAACATGAAATTCAGCGACAACAAGACTATCCACTCCCAAACATTGGTATGTATCGAATGTCAATTCTGGAAAGTTTAGAAATTAAAAACAAGTCTAGGAATTATTAGATAAAGGAGTAATTCGTCCTTCTACTTCGCCATGTATGTCACCAATTGGATTGGTACACAAGAAACATGGAACCTAGCGCATGTGTGTAAATTATTGAGCTTTGAATAAGATTACAATAAAGAATCGATACCCACTACCCAAAATAGATGATTTGCTAGATCAGTTGAAAAATGCAAAGTATTTTACTAAACTAGACTTGAGAAGTGGATATCATCAAGTTAGAATAGCTGAGGAGGACATATGGAAGATTGCTTTTAAAACCAAACATGGATTGTTTGAGTGGCTGGTTATGCCTTTCGGTATTTGTAATGCTCCAACTACATTCATGGGAGTTATGAATGATGTTTTAAGATCATTTATTGATGAGTTTGTAATTGTCTATTTAGATGATATTTTGATATTCAACAAATCACGAGAAGAGCATGTCAAACATGTTAGGAAAGTTTTGGATATCATGAGAAAAGAACAATTATTTCTAAAGATGTATAAATGTGAATTTGGGAAAAATTCTTTAGTGTCTTTGGGCCACATAGTTAGAGGAAGCGAGTTGAAGATTGATCCCTCTAAAGTTTCGGTCATTGTGAATTGGCCAATACCCAAATCAGTTACAGAAGTAAAGGGTTTTTTAGGAGCAACGTAGTAGTGGAGGAAGTTCATTTCTAATTTCTCCTCCATAGTGGCTCCACTACATGCATTGACCAGTGTGACGGTTATCTTCCAGTGGGGAGGCAAACAAAAAAAAGCATTTGATGCTTTGAAACAAAAGATCAGTTCAACCCCAGTTTTAGCATTGCCTGATTTGAAACAACACTTTGAAATATAGACAAATGCAAGTGACTACGCCATGGGTGAAGTTCTTTTACAACATGGTAAGCCCATTTCATTTCATTCTAAAGTTTTTAATGGTGCTTTTATTAACTATCCTATGTATGATAAAGATCTTTATGCATTAGTACAAAGTGTGAAGAAATGGAAGCATTATTTGATGGGAAAAGAAACCATTATTCACATCGATCATCAGCCTTTGCAATATCTGCAATCTCAAACCAAATTGCAGTAGTCAAGGCACTTTCGTTGGATGGGATTTTTATAGCAGTTCCACTTGGTAATCAGGTACAAGAATGGTATTTATAATAGAGTTGTTGATTCTTTCTAGACCGATTGTAAATGTAGCCATTTTACTCAAGAATAATTATGTTTTTCCTGAAAGTTATGTTGAACAATACACACAGGATGCTGAATTTGAAGAGGTATATCTAAACTTGAATCAATGCCACCAAGTTGAGGAATTAGACTACCATGTACATGATAATCTGTTGTATCATTTGGGAAAACTTTGGGTTCCACAGGGAGAGAGAGTAAATGTCACAAGGGAAGCACACACTTCTCTTATTGTTGGACATTTCGGTGTAAGTAAAACAATGGAAAATCTTCAAAGGTATTTTTATTGGCCTAGTATGCTTGAAAGTGTGTCACGTTTTATAAGAGGTTTTTCATTGTGTGCAGTCAGTAAGCCTAGTAATAGGAAACTAGGATTGTACACACCACTTCCAGTGCCTTCAATACCATGGGAAAGTGTTTCTATGGATTTTGTAGGAGGTCTTCCTTTGTTAAGGAAAGGTCATGATTATTTGTATGTAGTTGTGGATAGGTTCAGCAAGATGTGCATGTTAATGCCTTTAAAAAAGAAAATTACAGCTGCACAAACAACTCAACTTTTCTTTCAAAATGTATGGGTTCATTTTGGATTGCCTACTTCTATTGTAAGTGATCATGATTCTCGATTTGTTGGGAATTTTTGGTAAAGTTTATGGAACTTGATGGACACCAAGTTGAAGAAAAGTACAACCTTTCATCCACAAACAAATGGTCAAATTGAAGTGGTTAACAAGACAATCATTCATTTGCTAAGAGGATATTGCAGCAAACATCCTAAGTCGTGGATGAAAATTTGCATTATATTCAACATGCTTACAACCGAGTAAAACACTCTTCTACTCTAACTTCGCCTTTTGAGGCATGTCGTGGGTATTTGCCTAAATCGCCTTTGGATTTCATATTTGAGAAAGATGTAGCTATAGATGGACATAACGATATAGATAGGGCAAAGCAATTCATTGAGCAAATTCAGTTGATTCACCAAACAGTTCAAGAACAACTAGAAAAGAGTCAAGGAAAGTATAAGGCAAGGCATGAGAAGCATCGTGTGGATCATCAATTTCAAGTAGGTGATGAAGTTTGGATATACATTAGCAAGGAAAGGCTTCAAGGTGAAGGTAAAAATATGAAACCAATTCGTTATGGTCCATTTAAAATTATGGAAAAGATTGGTAATAATGCTTTCAGGGTTGATTTGCCTTCATATATGCAAATCTATTCCGTTGTTAATGTCGAAAATTTGAGATTTATGAACCTCCCTTGATTGAAGATCAAGGAGAGAATGTTCAAATTTCATCTATTGAAGACTTTTATCCAGAACACCTTGATATGCTTCAGCAAGACACTATACTTGACAAAAGGACAAGGACAACTAAAAGAGGAAACACTGATTATCTTCGGGTGGGTCTCAAAGGTACACATCCGTCAAAGGCCAAATGGATTTAAGTGGGGAAGGTGAGGGAAGAATACCCTCATTTGTTCAATAACTGAAAGTGATCTTTTTGGGGTCCAAAACGCTTCTAGTGGGGAGGAGTGATCGGGTGCTTAGAATTATGCTCAAAAATCAAAGTGTCACAATCTTGTCAAACTCAGCTTCAGATTGAAGATCTCATCATTTTGAATCCAACGGTGTGAATGACACTCAAAACTGAGTTCATATGAAGAAGTTAGAGCAAGTCAAAGTTCAAGTTTGACTTCCCTACATGGCAAGATTAAGATGATGTGGCAAGCCTTCAACGAATAAGGAGGCACCAAGTGGCAGCTCACCATTGACCCTTGCAAATCGCATATTGCACCAGAAAGTGTTTCGGTGTTACAGATCGAACTCCGACGGGTTCAAGGTTGCGATGCAATGAGATCGCATACCGCAATTGCAGGAAAGAAGCGGCAATTGGAATCATCACTAGTGCAGTTTGAGTTCCAGACATGATATAGTATTGTATTGCAATTTTATGTTCCGACAAGTCCGTAATATTGCATCACAAATGTTTCGCTGTGTTAAAGAGCCCGTAGCCAATTACAGAATGCGATGAGCGATAAGACCCCGGACGCGATGGCTCTTTATGCCACAATGTGATATTCTGTTGTGTCCGCCTATATCGCATCACAGTGTTCCGTCACTAAAACAAGAGCTTCTGCCCGACTGAACTCGCCTATTGTGATCTGGGATAAGGCCAACAGGTTATGGCCAGCAATGCGGTGAAATTATTGCCCGGTTAGTAGATTTTGGGGCTAATTTGTAGTTTTCTGCCAGTTTTTGGAGCATTTTGTGGAACGAATAGTAGGAGAATTGGGAGAAGTCATAACTCCTTTAGTCCTTATCCAACTTTTGTGCAAAAATAATCAATTCTAGCAGTTTTTTGGATTCTGAACTCATTAAGACAGGATTTAGAGACATCTGAGCATTGTAAACAAATTTTTGATGTAATTTGAGCATAATAGAGAGGCCCAAGCTATTGGAAGCTGGACCAAGGAGACGTAGCCCAAGAGGGGTGAACTCCTTTATCATATGCTTGTTGTGTGTTATATTTTGATGTTCATTGCTGTTGTTCAACATATGTTTTTATGTCAAATTGTTTATAACATTTACATAAGAAACTCTCATGGGAATCTGTTAATTGCAAAAATTTTTGAAATTCTTAAAGCAATTGAAAGCAAATGATAAGCACTTGGGTTTTTTTTTTTTTTTTTTTTTTTTTTTTTTTTTTTTTTTTTTTTTTTTTTTTTTTTTTTTTTTTTCTGAATGGGGAATTAACACAACATTACTAAGTTTCTTCAATTCAGATCACTTAGGTTGAAACAAACCACCAATTTTGTCTTCTTTTGTGGCCTCCATGCCCAAGCTACTCCAACATGAACCTCTCACAAGGCATGTTTCCATGACCGACATTTTCATTAAAAAAACCTCAATATATCATCGTAAAGGTTTGCACTACCCTAAAATATCACAAAGATAACCTTCTCCAATTGAATCCATGCCTTAAATCAACTTGTTATGGCAGTGACAATTGTGAAGAGCTTGTAACTATCTCCTTTTACACTCTGAACCCACTTGTCATTGAGGTGACAATAATGAAAATACTATATCCAAATCCTTTTATTTTCTAATTCCACCTATCATGAAAATGATAGTGGTGAAGGGCATCACCAAAACTTTTAAATCAACTTCAATCCCACCTATCATGTGTCTAAACAACACTTAATAATTTTCTTGTTATTGTTGTCTAATCTTATGCGACACTAGCTAGTTGAGTCTATCAAAGAGGCTCAATAGTGACTCATGCCATCAGACCATGCCTTCAATGAGAAACTCTAATAATTTCCAAACACTCAATCTACTTATTCGATATTATATTAATCATTCCATAACATAACAATTTTCCATTCATTAATTCATTCTTCGATGTAACTTAAACATGAGTTATAAACATAAGGAAACAAAATATATAACACACTAATAATGACACGATAGTACACTAATATTTATGTGGAAAATCCACTGCTTTGGGAGAAAATTTATTAAACCATGATTAGTCAAGTTTCAATGGTACATCATTATTTAAGTGGCAAACCGACCACCCCCAAAATTCTTTATCAAACCATGATTTGTCAAGTTCCATATAAAGAGTACAACCACCAAGGCATCAAGCTTCACCAATAATGCAGTAAGGCAAGACCAAGAGAGCCATTTACACCAACACGAAAACAATCACATTTACAAATTAGACCATCACAACAATATTTCACATAGTCATTACTCTTTAAAACATTCATACTACACAAGCCTATCAGTTGCAACAACACTTGCCTCAAGCCTATCCAATTTTCCTCACAAAGTAAAATATCCAAACATTGTTGCACCAAAAAAGATTCAAGTTTTAAGCACTTGTTCCACTACCTAAATAGTTTTTCCCATTGTTAGACGAAGTCTCCAAACATAAATAAAATTGTATGCAATATAAAGCCTACGCATATTTTTGGTATTGAATTCTTCTTTAAAACAAAGGGTGTTAGCATAGTTGCATTCTAGTATGTAGATTTCCACAATTCATAATTTGATGATGTTGAAGATTTTTGGACAACTGTGTATTCTCAATGAGATGTCTGACGTTTCACGAGAAAACTTCACTCATCTTTAGGGACAAACCACTTAATTGATGATACGAAGAATGCCAAACCATAAATAAATAGCACAAGAACATGACTACTAGAGAATGATTATAGCAGTTGGAAATAAAAAAGAATTTGACCATTAGTTACATTCTATCCCCAACCACATGTCACTCTAGCTTTCATAATTTATATGAAAACGCTAAGTGCTATCTAGTCTAACCTTTCTAAAGAATTTGAATACATAAATAAATTTAATGTCTTACAGAACCCTAATTATATAAATTAAATTTATCCCAATATTTCCAGCAAAATTGATACAACAAGGGGAAAATGTAGAGCGCTTACCATACACTTACTATTTGTTTGCCAATATGTTCCATAGAGGCAACTGTTTTTGCAAGGTGACGTTGCAATCTCGTCTTATGATTCATTTTGCAGTTGCTAATATTTCAATTCATTCTGGGTAGAGGCCTTACATTTAGTCTGATACACAAATCAAGAATTCTTTTTGTCGAGGTTCTATGGTGTAGTGGTTAGCACTCTGGACTTTGAATCCAGCGACCTGGGTTCGAATCCCGGTAGGACCTTCAGATTTGAATTTTATAAAATTTGGTACAACTGCCACCCAGTTCACAGGCGGAACCTGTTTATGAAAACAACATGCACCTACCAACCTGCGTTCGACTCCCGGTAGGACCTTTATATTTGAATTTTAAGGGGACCGTTTAAAATTTGATTTTTATAAAATCTGGGACGACGGGTATTTTCCCCAATTCTCAGGTGGAACAACATGCACCTAGCAACCTGCGTTCGAATCCGGACAGGAACTTTATATTTGAATTTTATGGAATCTGGAAGACGGATATTTTCCCAATTCACAGGTAAATCATTGGTCTTGGGAGTTCATGGCTTCCATCTTTACAGCTCATGTTACTTTGAATAAGCACACGTTCTCGCTGGGAAGCGAGCCTCACAGAAACTCCGTAACTTTTTTGGCGAGCCGTTAAATTTGTCAGGCAAAAAAAATGGCTAGAATCTGTCTGTTTGTTTTTGTTTTAATGGCTAGAATCTGTCTGTTTGTTTTTGTTTTTTGTTTTTCTTAAAACTTGATAGAGCAATTGAATCTTGTTTGATCTTGTTTGATAATGGAAATGCTGGGCACTCAAAATTTTAAAGTTTGATAATTATACTTTAGATTTCCAAAAATTTTGGTCATATTTAACAAAATTTTACTAGAATTTCTATTATTTTCTAAACAAATTTAAAATTTAGACTACTTTTTTTGCTTAAGAACTTGACGGATATAATCTACACAAATCCACCAAAAATAACCTAATATATCGAGTCTAACCCAAAAAACATCGAAGAAATTTAACCTAATGACCTCTCAATAAACAGGATACTTAACAATCCAAAATTGATATACTTAACCACCAAAACTCGAACAATTCCTTTGAGAGTTTCATGTCATGCTTTCTATATAAATAATCAGAACATTTTTCCTTGGAGACTTTCATGTGATGCTTTCTATGTAAGTAATAATAACAATTTTTTTGTGTATAGTGATGTGTGGTTTGATGGTAAGTGACATGGGCGAAGCTCAGGGAGACCGAAGTTCAAATCTCATTGAGTACAATGACCTGCTGTGGTGGCAGCTAGAGGGGTGGATTCCCCTTTTCCGTGAGTCTGCTCTTGCTAAAATCATAGGAACTTAGTATACCCGACTTGCAGGTGGTTGGTTATGCTCTTGGTGTTATAGTGGCAACTATGAGGTTTGATCCTGGGTCTCCCATAGATTAGGCCTTTATGTTCTTGCTAAAAGCATAGGAACTTAGTATACCCGACTTGCAGGTGGTTGGTTATGCTCTTGGTGTTATAGTGGCAGCGATGAGGTTTGATCCTGGGTCTGGTTATGCTCTTGGTGTTATAGTGGCAACTATGAGGTTTGATCCTGGGTCTCCTTGCTAAAATCATAGGAACTTAGTATACCCGACTTGCAGGTGGTTGGTTATGCTCTTGGTGTTATAGTGGCAGCTATGAGGTTTGATCCTGGGTCTCCCATAGATTAGGCCTTTATGTTCTTGCTAAAAGCATAGGAACTTAGTATACCCGACTTGCAGGTGGTTGGTTATGCTCTTGGTGTTATAGTGGCAGCGATGAGGTTTGATCCTGGGTCTGGTTATGCTCTTGGTGTTATAGTGGCAGCTATGAGGTTTGATCCTGGGTCTCCCATAGATTAGGCTTGGCAGTTACCGATTCACCATATGGTTAAAAAAGAAACATAATAATAACAATTTTTGTGGGCCACCAAAACTCCTTTCTTATTTTGTTTTATTTTGTTTTACTAAAGTGCGGTCAATTTTCTTTGGACATTTTAAGGTAGAGAAAATTGATTGCAAACATCGAAACTAACAGGAATAAGACTTGGGTCGTTTTCTGCACATTGTCTGGTCTCCACAGCTATATAGCCTAGTCTAGTCCAGACATTATTATATAAAATATACTCTCTAAAACAATTGTACTCTTACTACTCCCCTTTAACATGCACTCATTATTTCAAATATTACTCCTTTCTTTCAAGAGCTACAGAACTACTTGCAACTAAGCACTTTACATCTACAATTAATCACTTCAATGAGGGGTAAAAGATACCCATTTAAAAACACATGTAAGCCCACTTATGCCGAACACAGTGTTTTTAGAAGGGTTTGTCACATTCTGATAATTTGATAATTTTCCTAGTGCATTAGTATTTATTTTTTTGGGTATAAAATTTTGTATATGTACTTTTTTTTTAATTTCAACTAGTTTAGTTGAAATAATATAAAATTGCTAATCATACCAACATCATAACTGTTTTTTTTGTTTTGTTTTGTTTTGTTTTTTTTTTTTTTTAAGACTAACCTAAGTACCCACGGGGGATTTGAACCGGTGACCTATCGCAAGGAATGCCTTAACAACGCACCCATTCACCGTCAATCCAAAGCCCCGTGGGCACCATCATAACTGGGTATTGAAAGAGGTTAACAAATCAAATTAACTAATCAACATTATAAATAATAACAACTCCAATGAAAATGATCAATGTTATATAATTAGCAATTGTTTCAAAGGTGCAAAGAGAGGCCGATAAGATTGTTAAATTGGAATTGTTCAATTGAAAAAGTTGTACTTTGGTTTGAAATAATAATTGTTGTATTAGATTTAGGTTGTTTAGTGTGTTTCTGTTAAGTTGGTAATAAACAATCAAAATAATAATTGGAATATTGAGATGATGAAAGTCTAAAAGTTTGTCTATACATATAAAACAGGGAGTGGTGCCACATGCACACTTTTCTTAACAATGAGAAATGAGATCTTCTTGTCACCTACAATAGAAGATGTGACAACTATTCAAAGGATGATTCTTATATTGCCAACAATATAACTTTTTATAATTCTACATTATTTAATGGATGGGTAGATGCATGAAATTTTTGTATGAACTCTCTAGTATGATATTCACCTAATGTTTTACACTATCAACAAATAATTTGTCACTTCAAAGGTAAATTGAACATATTTCCACTCATAAGCAAAGACACCCTTATTCTTTACGATTATGGATAGGCAACATTGATGGGTATCATTTGGAAATCATGACCCAAAAACAAAAAACAAAAAAAAAAAATATTTTTAGTATTCAACCAAAAAAATTTGGCCCGTAACCCATTTTTTTTAATCCAAATTAAATATATTTGAAAGATCCTTACCACTAATCAAAGAGTGTTTTTTTATTGGAGTTGGGATTTGAAAAAAATTAATTCATTAGAAATATAATTAATATTATAGCGATAATTTTTAGAATTTAATTAAAATCAAATGTAAAAATAGAGTATCTCATTACAAACATTTTCCCATTCAATTTTTAGGCATTATAATCTACCATAAAAATAAGTGAGTAAATCCTTCACCAATATTAGTGCCTCCCATTAAACTAACAACACCATACCCTTATGGCTTGTCCATCAAGTTCGCTTCCCCACTCTGACATTGTTTGCCATGGTTGACTTGGTCTTCTTGTGGCTTGTCCTTCACGTTCGCTTCCCCACTATCACATCCCTCTACAGATCTCGCAGGTTTGGTAATATGTCCATTATCCATGGACACGAAACTTTTGTTTTTTTTTCCCTTTATGAAGATGATGCTTGTGTTCATGATTCACACTATTACTTTTCTCCCCAGGTTTGAGGATTAAGATCCGATAACATTATTTCATTTACCTCTTATTCTTGTTTTTTTCCTTATGCAAAGATTTAGATTATGATGAGAAGTAACTAATGAAAAATATGTTATTTACTACAAGATTTTAATTTTGAATGATTTTCTTGCAGAACTTAAGAATTAAAAATCACTATACCTATTTAAAAATCATGCAAGAATATGGTAACAATATCTAGAAATAACGACATAAAATATATGAGGCACTTATCCATATTGAAATATTTACTTTTGCAATGTTAAATATTATAAATTTCATCGGTCAATGTTATGACAAAGTTATTTTATCAACATTTAATGAAATGATTGATTTTATCAATAATGCTAATGTGTGAGCTTGCTATGTTGTTGGTACATACAACAACAACCATTGAGCTTTCTAAATAAACAACATTGAATGAAATGATTGATTTTATCAATAGCACCAATGAGTGAGCTTGCTATGTTGTTGGTACATACAACAACAACCATTGAACTTTCTAAATGTGATACTTATTCATATGTCTTGTAGCCTTTGAGCAAGTTTGAGCATTTTCAGCTTGTGGAAAAAGGAAAAAAGAGTCGCTGAAAATATTAAAAGAAAGATTTTATTTATATTTGTCAAATTTTAATTTATGGTGTAATCATGGTGGTTATCTAGAGTTTTGATATCACTTTTATGGCTAGACAAGAAACTCATACAATAATATAATAAATAGAACCATTACTCTGTAAACCAAATTAAGTCAATTAATTATTTGAAAATAAATCATTAAATAAACTCAAAATTATTAATAATTATATTAATAGACGTTTATAGTTTTTAAATAGGGCTTTCAGATTTATCAAGAATTATTAGGTGGATGTTAGAGATTTAAACTCCATAGAATAATATATATATATATATATTTGTTAAAGCTTGGTAGGACCATTCCATTTTCTATTAAATATAAACAAGTTTACACCACACAAATAAACTGAGTGACCTCAACTTGCCCCGAAGGGAAACCAAGTCTGTTGGCCATCGGTCCGCAGTATAAGCCATACAAAAACAATATTGTCTTAGTCTTTCTAGCCAAGCTAGATAGACTACATAACCAAACACTACATACTTATAGTTTAAATCCCAATATACTTATAGTTATGTAGTGTTTGGCCACCGGTCCGCAGTATAAGCCATACAAAAACAATATTGTTTTAGTCTTTCTAGCCAAGCTAGATAACTATAACTATACTTCATGACCAAACACTACATAACTATATAAACTGATAATTGCAAGATGGAAATTAAAAGTTATCTGCATAAGACAAAATTATGCATGGGTGTTGTTCTAGTCCTTCTTTTCCTCTAAGACATATGCAATAGGCGCCGAGTCCTGGGTGGATGCTCCAGGCATACCATACAACTCTAGGATGCAAGGTATATGAAGGTCAATTATGTCCAACCGAATATCCTGCTTATGCAGTTGAAAGAGGAATTTCTCCATATCCTTCTTGTAGTTCGGCAATCCTTGTAGTGTCACTGCCATCCCCACTAAGACACGTTCCATAGCCTTGCCTAATAAACTCTTCATTAGCCAATACAAGTATAGAGTTTACTTGAACTGAGTGATTCTTTTGCAGGTGTTTCTCGGATCTGAGACTAAGGTCCTCCAATTGTCCATCTTCTCCTCTGTCTCACTACCTTGTTTCACTTCCTCTTCTCATTCTTCCAACAACTTCTAGATGCCCACATCGGTCCCCTCTCGGTAAGCTTTTGCCGCCTCTGTTATGAGATGTTCTACTGATTTTCTGCCCTTGCGTGGCTCCAACGTGCTCGGCCCCTTATCTTTCCTGGGTGTCGGGCCTCTCCTACCACGCCCACGGCCTCGTGCATCACGAGTCATCACCTGTTGTCCTAAGCACTGATGACATCCACATTAAGCTAATTTTAAACACAAAATTGAAATTATACACCACCTCACCCATTCCTTATTTCTTACAGCGGGGCATTTCTTTCCATGCTTCTCTTCTCTGCTAGTTCTCCCCACAGTCATGTTGGGGTGGGTTGGAGCCTGCAACCCCCAATGGGAAAGGCCCTAGCCCTAGCCCCTTGAAGCGCCCTTTCCCCTTCTCCATTTCGCTCGGTCGTATGCAGGTCTACCCTCCCATGCCCATGCCAAGCTCGCAGTCCCCCCTTGCGTTCTGTTACATGCCAGCTATGTATTAGGTACCTTTCCCCCTTTGCCTTAGCCTTAGAGCTCTTGCCTCTCAGTTCTCCCCAACTGGGTCTCCACCCATAATGTCTGGTCTTACCCTCACTTCGGTATGGGTTCCAGGTAGCCCAATGCTTACTATGCGATTCTCAGGTATCACTGCATCCTAGGCCGCCTACCAGTTGCTTTCCCCTGCCCCCATCAATGCGTCATTTCCCCTCTTGCATTACCCTACAATAGACAAGATTCCCCCCCCCCACCCCTTGTTGCTAGAGCGCGAAGCTTCCCATCCTAACAGAAGGCAATTGTCCCCCCAACTGTCATTGGTATCACCCATTTGACATGAGGTAAATATGTAGAACTAGGCCACGACGAGCAATTGCCTGCCCCATTGCCACCAGCAATTTCCTATCCCCCAAACAGAACCTCTTGCATCCGTAATAAACCCCAGCAAGACCATAATTACAGGTTTGAGGTGGAGTCGAATAACATAACCGAAGTCCACAGCTGTTCGACGACAGCCCTGGTTCTTCACGTTCCGACGATCACCACCAGCTCTGAGCCACCACCATTCTCCAAAATCTATCGAGCTAACACTGCACTTCGAAATGCTTCTCTGTCCGTTATACCCTGCCTTGCCTCCAGTCCCGCCACCTTTCCCACCTCCCCAGCGTGCAATCATGCCAAGGGTCATCACACCCCCTGCCTTGAGCACGTGGGGGACAACGATATTAAGTGCCTAGGTACCCTTCATTACTACACCCTTGTGCTCCCAGCTGTCGGCCTGCATCCCGATCGAGATAGAGTAATGTAGAATATTATTAGTAGTATGCAGAGATAAAAAGTTGAGATTCAACTCCAAAATAGATATGTTCTTTTTTCATTTAAATTAAATTGATTAATCAAAGAAAATGTCACATTAACAAGTGTTATGGTTTTTTTGGGACATATGGTATTAATAAACCATGGTATTGTAACAAAGCCTATTTGCAAACATAGTAAAGTGGAAGTGTATCTTCATGGTTAAAAATCTTATTGCATGTTTTTGTAAATGTATAATAATTTCTTATTGTAATTTAAACTTGATTTACAATTTAGTAGTTTTAGAATCAATAATTTAATAGTTACAAGCTTGTTTGTTTCTTTTTTTTTTTTAATTTGGTAGGTATTTTTTTGAAATTATTAATTTTAAATATGTAATCTACCAATTTTTTTTAGAATTTTTAAGATATTGAGAATTTTCGGATACTAAGTTTTATTTTATTTATTTATTTATTTTTTTTCAGTAGAAAAAATCATATTAATATGGATGTAAAACTATACATATGTTCGGTTTATATAATAAACCGTGAGCATGGCGAAGGATTTCGCACAAAAACCTACATTTGAAAGATAAAGACAGGACCTAGTCCAATGATACAAAAATATAAACAGAAAAATGAAACACGGGGGTTTCACATTTTCAGATGATTTTTTGAAACACCAGAAAGCGTAACGAGCATGTTGAAGGAAGAAAAACACAGTGATTTCTTATATGCTTCACATGGCTGAGCAAGAAAAACTATATCCCCAAACTGTCCGCAAGCTCAGTGACGCTGTGCGAAATGGAAGATACAGGCCGTTGATTGTTGTCGAAGATGGAAGCATTTCTCCATTTCCAGATATACCAGCATACCATGAGGAAAATAGAGCGGCGAGCAGTAGATTGAGTACTCCACCAAGAGACACCTTCCTGTACAGAAGAAAAGACAGTGTGAGGGAAATCCATGGAAAAAGACAGTTCATACCAGATGTGATACATTTAAAGCAAAATTCAACATCTTCCTAAGAAATTATGCTATCAAATGTAAATGTTAATGAAAATAGGACAAAAAAAAATTCAAAATAATTATACTGCTTTGTTTATAGACAGACATGGCTGAGTTGAATCTATTGGAAAGCAAGTATATATTTATAAATAACTTATTTTTTTGATTCCCATGTTATTTTGATCTTAATTAACTGAATAATTCTGTGAGATCTGCAGGTTAGGAGTTCTATTCCCGCTCGTTCTCACAATGTAAATCTAATTCCACCGTCTCTTACCTTCGAATTGCTACCACCTGTATTTATTTTTCATTCTACAGAGCATCAGGGAAGTACACCCTAGGTGTTGAATTGCTGCCTTTGAATTTTCCGATTGGCCTTGTATAATAAATCTCAGGACACTTTTACTTTATTGGCATTTATATTCTTCCCCACGACAGAGTATGTGAGGCGTAAAATGTGAGGCCAACGGTAAAATGTGGGTCATATGTGCACATATGTCAGCCGTAAAATCTAAGGTCATATGGTGCACATATGTTACACTTAAACAGAAAAGGTAGACGAAAATCCTAGGTGAATTTATTTAAAAGAAAGGCTTATCGGCCTAATTAAATATTTTTATGTAAACTTTAAGTAAGCAAATTTTATTTGATAGATACCTTGAAAATTTTATTATTATCCACTTAAAAAAGATAACATATTTATATTTTAGACCATTTAATATTTATTTAAAAATCATTGATAAGTAGAGAATCGAATCGAAGAGAAATAATAAAAGCACTTCACTTTTATCGTGCCCTTTTTTAGTTTGTGTCTTAAAGAATGTCAATTTGAATATAGGACAACACTGAATGAATATCACTTCTGCATATTCTACTGAGTTGAATTTATGTGGCTTAATCTAGCTTTAGGGCTATATAATTGTTTTATATCTTTTGAAAGTTCTGTATTTTATAGTCAAGGAGTATAAGATTGAAATTTTAGTGAAAGATTCATTTCATTCCTTTTCAATGGTACATATAAATAAATAAGGCACTAAATAAGTAACACAAACCCTAGTGTATTGTTCAAGACTCCTCTTCAACGTTGAAAGCTAACATGTCACTTACTTTACCCTATTGCTCTCTTTGCTATTTCTCTTTGCTTGAGAACCCAATGTACAATATAATAGATTTGAGTTCAAATTTAATAGGTTTATTAGATGCCGACATGTAGGTTACTAGTTGGTCATAACATTACTCACTAGATTAGAATCATTGTTCATTGGTGAGGGACTTATTTTATAATGTAATAGAATTGCAACATTATTTATAGGTTACTAGTTGGTTGCACCATTACTTGCAAGCTACATGGTTTCTAAGTGAATGTCGTGTCGATT
Organism: Pinus taeda; assembly: GCA_000404065.3. NCBI lineage: Eukaryota > Viridiplantae > Streptophyta > Pinopsida > Pinales > Pinaceae > Pinus > Pinus taeda. Next base: position 64,580 of record APFE030879928.1, read on the forward strand.
AACACTGCTTAACAATTTAAGACACCCATAATGTAATAGATCAAAGCAGTGCTACAATTCGGCTTTGCTCATTAAAAATGATCAAATTTGTCCATTGATTGAAAAATTTCATTGAAAATGTTTAGTTCCAAACCTAAATCTGAAAGTCTTTTAATTCCAGCCTTGAATCTGACTTCAATCCAACCTTGAATTTGACTTCAAATGTCCCTTCCCAATGGATCCTTAAATGGCCATGTAGTTTGAAAATGGGGGCCTTGCGAATTACCATGGTTGACTTTTATGAGACATATATGAACGAGAGTTAAATGCGTAGAATTCTTTATTTTTGTGTCTTGCAAAACTATAGTTCTCATTTTGTACAAAGGTTTTTTGATACTTCAAGATTAGAAGGAAAACAATATGCAATTGTTATTAAATTTTTGAAAGATCAAATTTTTATGAGGCTTAAAAAAAACTTTTTAACAATATTAATAAAAATAATACCAAATTCATTCAAAATTGCACTGTGAGATAACTACAAACTAATAATTCATAAATATTTTTTTGAAACAAAAACACAAAAACTTCAACTTTATTAGCATTTAATATAACTAAAAATATTAAATTAATTTGCTTACTAAATTTTATAATTACAAGAATATCGTGCATCTTCACCTTCCAGATCTCAAAATTATTCTTGCCATTAAATTTCTCAATTTCGAACCGGGCACTTTGATTTTTCGCCATTTTGTATTAAAAAAAAAACACAGTAATCTCCAAATATCCAACCAGCAATTTAAAAAAAAAAATTGCCTATGCCTTTATACAAAAATATCTTCCCTTCACAAAAACAAAAAAATTCTGCCTATGTCTTTCTGTCGTTGTCTTTACAACAAAAAAAAAAATGCCCTTTACACTTTAAAAGCCCTTTGCAAAAATGCCCTTTGCACTTTACAACAAAAAATGCCCTTTGCACTTTTCGCAAAATTCCACCCCACAAAAAATACAAACACTTTTAAAGCCTTTTAAGTTTGGAAAACCATATTACATCACCCTTATAACTCCTATATTTGTTTAAAATTTTGATTTTAAAAATTGATATTATTTTAAACAAAAAAATACACATAAAGTAAAAAATTAATGTTTGAATTAGAAAATAATATCACTATTATTATTATCAATCTGATTTGTTTAAAATTTTGATTTTGAGAATTGATATTTTTTAACAAAAAAGCTAAAATTGATGCTCAAATAAAAAAGTGATATTATGTTTTTTTTTTCAATTAAAAATTACAACTTTAAGTGCATTTAATGATTAATAATTAATCATTAAATGAAAACTATATAACTCTTACTTAATCATGAGCTATTGGACAAATTTATTATTAATTATTTTATAAATTTTACTTTACAAAAAAAAAATAAATTCAAATATAAATCTGGAAACTTTATCTGAAAAACCATGTTTAAAAAATACAATATTAAAAAAAAACTAATTAAAAAATATCAGTTTCAGCAGAAAACAAGTAATTGTTTCTTCCTTAGTTACCTACCCCATCCCCTTCCACCGCACCCCATCCACACTAGAAACTGTACTTCCCTCATTACCGACTCTCGTCCCCACTAAAAACTCTCTTCACCTCATTACTGATTTTGTCTCCTTTCCCTCCCCATCTCATCATACCCCCACCCTCTTAGCATTAGAAATGGAGTTTTTTTTTTTTTTTTTTTAATAAAAAAGTTTATTTGCAGATTTTTTTTTTTCAATTTATGATAATTTTTATGGAAAGATTTAGGAGTTGTTTTATAATTTTTTAAATCTGTGTTAGTGTTAGTGGCCAAAACCACTATTTTAATTAAGTATTTCTAGAGAATCTTCAAGAATGAGAATGAGCCAATGACAATATGTCTAGATTTGAACCCTCACAAGGGGGACAAATTGTTCATCGAACCACTTGAGCTAAGATATTTTGACTTAATTAAGTTGTAATTTTAACACAAAAAATTATTATTACTATTGGTAACATCATTTTGGGATTTGAGAATCAATCTAAAAGATTGTCTTGCAATAATATTGATTGTTAAAACTAAACTTTTATATGTCAAAATTTTAAACATCAAAAAAAATATTACCAATAATACCAATTTTTTTTAATTCCAGGTAAAAAAACCATTAAAATAATATCATTTTTTTAAATTCAAAGATAAAAATAACCGGTAAAATTCTCATTAAATTAATAACTTTGTTTCCATCCAAATTTATAACTAACAACGCAATCATTTTCATGCTCTTAGTTATCTAAAAATTCATGCATGTCTATTCCATTTACGACAAAAGGAAAAGTGGCCACACGGTTTTAATACTCTTTTTTGAGTAACTAAACTCAAAAATCTTGACATCCCGATAAGTAATTGGGAAGAGTATTATCCCCTTTGCTATATAAAGAGGAGAGTGTCTAGAGTGTCTACAAGGATGTAAGAAATAATTAGAAAATCATTATATTCTTTATCATGGAAAGTAGAAGTAGAGTTCACATAAAGTTTTAACATTTTTTTTCAACAACAAATTTTTAAAAAATAATAAGACATGAAAATTCAAGAATAATGATAAAAAACAATCATAATATTATAAAAGAAAAAACGAACATTTGAAAAAAACCACAACAACAACATTTAAAATTGGAAATAAATATTAACCGTGTGTGACTCCACTATGTAGTGTAAAATGAAGCTAGATAAATTTTCGTTGAAATGTGATGTTGGTTTGATGTTTTCCTCAAGTCTCCAACATTTAAACTCAACTCTCCAAACTCCAAGAGTCTAATGTTCACTTTCAACCTCTCAAAGCTCAAAATTCTCAAACAATACAATATAATAAACAATGACTTAAGACATAGTCACACATAATTATTTGCAAATGCTCTCAAACTTTGGTGGTAATTACACAATCTTTTGTATGCTTTCATAAAAATGTGTGATAACAATGATATTTCATGAGGTTATAAAATTAATTTAGCAATTAGGTTTTAGGGTTACAATTGAAAAAAATGAAGCAAGTAAAAATGAAAAATAGTCATTATTGTTCGACCACTTTGACAAAACTAGCACAAGAACAATAAACCATTCATACTGAAGGTTTCAAATTGTGTTGTTAGGTTGTCCCAAAGCAAGCAACTTAAATCCTTTCCCCAAAATCTGTTCACAATGTCATAACAACATCAATATGCATTGCATATTCACAGAATTCCACTCCTACCAAATGGCTTGATGACTAGCCATTTTTTCAAACATAACCATTGATAGACCAAATTAAGCTAAGCTATACTCAACCAACCAAAAGTCAAGTTAAGGGTAACAAACTTGCCATAATGCTTCATTTTTTCTTAATTGTTTTTCTCTTTTTTTCATTTATGTCATTGTTTCTTTATACATGACTTACCGGAAAAGCTAATGGTTTCTTGAATAAATTACTAGGGTTCTTTCAAAATAAAGGTGTTTCTAAGGAAATAAGTTACTTATGAAAAACCAAAATTGAGTACTAGAAACCAGAGTTTCATATGAGTAACTAGTTTCACTCAAATATGGCGCCTCAAACTTAGGTTACAATTAACATAAATTTTTGTGCTCTAAGATAACTTTACCATATATTTCACAATTGAAAATAGAAATATAGAGCTTGGGCCCAGGGCTATTGCTCACCTAAGCACGACCTCCCTTTGCGTCCTTCACTACTTCGAGGCTATCAGAGACTAGACTTTGCTCCATTCATTGTTTAGTTGTGCTTTGTTGGTTTCATCCAATCATCTTTAGTTGTTTCCTAAAACGACACATTGTTATCATAACACAATTGCTTTTCATCAATTGCATTATTCTTGAGTAGGGTGGGAGATGATCCATGCACAAATATCTCTAGCACATTTTTGCTCAAAGTTTGCACAAATGCCAAGCTTAGCCTAGCTCAATCAACACATTCCCAACATAACAACTACAACGACTTAGCATGCCATTGATCTAAGTCCATTAGCACCAATAATGAGCCAAGTGTTTCATTCAATTCGATGCTAGAGTGATGAATCTTCCATGTCCACTAGATTTGATTTCTCATAAAAATATAACTATTACTTTAAGGATAGACAAACAATATCATTATATAATTACAAAACGTCGATTAAAAGAGGGAAAAACATATTATATAAACATAAAACAAGAAGCTTTTACATCTTTGTAAATTTGATCATAAAATATTTTGGGGGAAAATCCTAACTTATAAAACAAAAAAAAGTAATGATATGATTTTGTTAAGGCACTGAGATTCTTATAATAAGAAGCTCTACGAATCACCTAATGCCATGGACAACTTTCAAACTCTTATCACAAAGCAAGAGTGCATTTTCTTTTAATTATTCTTTGGAAGGCCTAGAGTTTTGGGTTAAACAACTTGCCAAGGGAAAACTAAGAACATCAAAGGCTATCAAATAGAAATCCTAAAAATTAGAAGATGTAGCCTCATCCCTCAGATTCACGAGCTCTTTAATCTAGTGGTCAAGTAGGATTTCCCGTGATGATGGATTTAGAGCTTCATTGTTCCTATTTTAAAAGTGGGCATAAAAAAACCCCTCTTATTATAGTACTAATATGATTAACCCTCTCGTAACCAAGTTATATGGAATTATTTTTGAAACAAGATTAGCATATGGTTACAAAGTCTAGATGAAAGGGCTAAAAACTAGGCTAGTTTTAGAACTTATTAGCCAACAGTGGATTGCTTGGCTATGCTTAGAATCATCATAAAGGAATGTTGTAATAAGAAATCCAAGCTCTTGTGTTGTTTCCTTGTATTTAGGAAAGCATTTGACATAGTGCACATAATTAACCTTTGGAATAGATTACAATAGTTAAAGATTTCATTTGAGTTGAGGGCTGCTACAATAGGGTTCTAAAAGAATGTTATTACTAAATTCAAGAATATTGAAGGTTTATTGGCTAATTATTTGTAATAAAGGAGTTAATCAAGATTGTCCCCTTTCCTTAAGTGTTTGGCATAAAATTTCCAAGTCTTGGCTAAATCATTGGGAAATAAAGAAGAATGACACTCTACTTAATATTGGCATCATTAAAATAACATTGCAGCAAAATTCGAGGAGAAATTGTGGTGTGATAAAGACTTAGAGGATAATAGGAAAATAAGATACTTCAAAAGGTCATTAATCTTAATTAAAAAAATCAAAACATCTTTTTGCTATCTCTAGCATAAAGAAGAATATCAACATTGTTTACAAGCTCCATAATGAAACAAGACATTGGACAATTCATAAAATGTCATGAGAAGAAAGAATCTGTCATCCTTGTGATACTAAAGGTTTGATGATGAAAAATGCTTTCTCTTAGAATGTCTTATGTACATCCACATTATATCTTGATTTCAAAATATTTGTAACAAACCAACCTTCCTAATGAAAACCATGAAGATATAAAAAAGCTTTTCTCCAATTTTTTCAAGCAGAAAAATAAAAGTCAAAAACACTTCAACTATGTCCTTAACATTTTGTTTTTTTAAAAACCTAGTAAAACAAAGTTAATTTTAATAAACATAATCATCATGGTCATCAAATAAGTTTTTGAAAATTGATACTTGCACCAAGCAATCTCATTCAAAAATACTAGAAATTGCTGCTACTTCATCTATTAATATGCCAACAATATTCCAATACAAGTTAGAATCTTTCATTCCAAAATTAAAAACTTGAATTTAAAAAATGTTGATCCATTGATGTAGGAGCAGCCTCTGCATGAATAACGTAGGAGCAGCCTCTGCATGAATAACGTTGGAGCCGCCTCTACAACACATTCATATATAATATCTAAACTTGAACTCTTGCATCTAATTGATTTGCTGATGTCATCACAACCTCGTAATGTTAATGCACCATTGCACAATGTGGAAGCAAACATTAATGAACACAGCCAAAAGCCCAGAAACCATAAGGATATTGGAAAAATTCTGTGTATGTATGATTTCTGATTCATAACCCTTGCACAACTTCCCTTCATATAATGGGTCAAGATAAGTTTGAACCTCCATAGAACAATTTTTCTTCTTTAGAAACTTTCTGTAATTCACATTGTTCTGAAAACTTAACAAGGAAATATGATTTAAAATTGATGCAGAACTTAGAAAGACACATCTAAAACAGACCATAAATAATATGTATATTATTCCTTTAGAATATGCAATACAGAAAAGGAGGTTTTCTATAAGGTGTTTGTTGAAGCTCATAAAGATATTGTAAATGCAATAAGGATTAGTTTCTTTATATTGTTAAATTATCGATAGACTTTTTATTTCTACCGGATGCTTATGAAGCAATGGTCAGAAATTCTGAACTCTTTAATTTTATGCATTTCAATGTTATGCATTTCAATGTGGCTGGTCACCCTTCAGACTATGACCTAGAGTCAAAGCATGCCTCCATAACTCACAGTATCCCTGAGGACTAAAATCCTACCCATCTTGAATGCTAAATAAATTTAGGATTGAAGCTCATATTTATTAAGAAAAATGTTAACGAGGATTGTCAAAACTAAGTCTGTCAACAAACATTAGCTTGACAGTCATAGCTGAACATCAAATCCCAAGCCTGCTTTTAACACTGCACGAAACCTAAGGAAAAATAAAGCTCACATGGTGACTTTATAAACAGTTATAGGCAGGAATAGCAAAGCAAAACCAACTCTGCAATCAGCTCAACAAGAAATGGTCTTGCAAGGGTAAACCAAACTTCTTACATGAACTACATGCTAAGTGTTTTGTAATCACTGAGTTATATACCTTTTAACTTTATGAATGTATTTTTATTATAATTTTGTGTTTTATGGTTTGTTCTCCCCTGCAATTAGGGGATATCTTTAGAAGACTTGGCCCCACCTGACCCTTCAAGTTTGATATGACATAGATTGATAATAAACATAAATTTTCCTTGGGCTCTTTATACATTGCAACTGTGAAACCCCAAGCACCATAATGAAGCAAAACTAATGACGAGTCACTAACACTATTCCTTCCAACTTCCAGCTGATAATAGAGGAAAATTCTTCAATACGCCACCCTATAACTGCAGATAACACCCTGAAATAACCTACCAAACAAATTGCTTCAACTATTCATGCGACACTGACAGGACTCACGCTATTACTTCAACCACTCATCAGATACGAAATGGTTCTATTTTCCAACGGAGTAAATTAGACAGTAACAATAGCAAGCAAGATGCCATCATATACCATGATGGAACCTATGTGCAAAATAAAGCTGCTCACATAAATTTTACATTCAGTATCATGTTTTAACAAATCGAACAAATTCATCTTATTGAATGCCAATGTGCAGCCAGAAAGGGTTTGCTTCCCTGGACAAAATATCCTTAAAAAAGTTCCAGGAGAGAACAGAAAGGCATAATACACAACCCACAAACAAATCACAGACCACTCTACATGTATTCTAAAATTTTAGTCACACTAGCCTGGGGAGACAGGTTCCATCTGCCATTATCTGTAAAAACAGATTATTCCTACAAACATCAACTTTGCCATCAGACATGTTACAATCACAGATTTTCTCAAGCCAATTTGCTATTCCCACAATTGAGCAGCAACTTGAATAACTGACTAAATAGAGAAGGAACATTAGTTCTTATTTGTGGAGAAAATGGATAAAGCAGTAACACCAGAATTCAAGCTCCCGATGGTTATTGCCCTTAACTAACCGCTCACAATAGACGATCGGTCCGTGCAGGTAACCTTCTGAAGAAATTGATGGGCACCGAAGGAATCTTGTGCCGAAATCTCGGATGGCGCAACACATATAGACCTGAAAGCACTGCCACCACTCGAAAGGGTGTGACATAAAGAACTATTGCAGCAAACAAGCAAAATATGATATATATAGTAGTAGCACGCGGGTCTCTCCAGCTCAAGAGACTCTGGAACCTTTCTCCTTGAGTAGCTATGTCTCCGACTACAGTCTGTATACGCCCCGCAACACTTCTTAACCTGTCATATCTACTCCTCACAAGATCAGGTGACCTGGAAGTAGGAAAAGTATCAAATTCTTCATCAAGCTCTTCTGGAAACACTGCCTCTGCGTGAGAGAGACGAGTATCCATATGAGGTGGATGTCTGGGCCGGAATCGGAAATACCATATCCCAATTAAGAACATATACAGGAAAACTGTGGGAAGTATAAGCTCCGGATACCATACCAGAATGAGGAATAGCACATGCACTAACACGGTCGTCATAGGATTCTTCCAGTGACATATTTGATCAAACCATTTTCCAACTGCTATCACTCCAGATAGCAGAGTCATTATGCGGAAAAAATTAGCCTTACTGCGGCGCATACTCCACATTTGGGAGTTCAGATCCAGCATATACTCCACTACCTCTTTTCTTAAAGGGGGCTCAGCCCTGCTCAGCCTCATGGACACTATGTTCATAGCTTGGTACCTAAGACTTTCCAGCTGACCTACAGAGAAAGGGTGTAAGTAATGCATCTTGGGCAGCAGAGGAACTGTATACATATGCATCATATTCACCAGAGAGGAGCAACTGAAACGAACAGCTAAGTGAAGCTCCCCCATCTTTTTAACCCCAGAGGGATGCAGCACCAGCAGAGGATAAGAATGCGTGTAGACACGGTCAGTCTCAAGCGTTGAGAGACGAATGCGTACCTTCCCGATCCTTGAATCCTTAGTTCCTGATGCCTTGTCATTGGCTCCACCCTGAAGATGACAGTTATCGAAAACTCCCACTGTTATGACAGTGCATGGGTCATAAACTTGCCAGGTGTACTGCTCGTTCCACTTTGGGTTGAAATTGTCTATAATTGTCCTGGTTCTAACCCACTTCTGGCCATATTTTGCAACACAGTAGGCATCAGTAGAACCCCGTCCATCTTTTGTCTTCATTGGAAGCAAGGTGTTTGCGTTCAGTATACCAACTTCCAAGATACCAATAGGAGGCTTCCACAACTGCTTGGCAGTAGGCCTCAAATCACTGCTATAGTGTGTAGACTCATCAAGGACATGATATCCACCATCAAGAGACACCCTCAGGTGGATTCTACTGGCAAATCTGAATTCCTTCTTCCTCTGCTCCCCCTCTATGATATTGTGTTTTTCCAGGTTGAACCATCTGGAATTGATGGGTCTATGGTCTAAACGTTTCTCAATTGCTGTCATAGGAATAACTGTCCTCCCCATAACTTCATCTTTGTTTTGACCTATATGGTCCTCCACTGTCAGGACTAAATGCTCCTCAAAGGGCTCTGCTGCCACAAAAACTAGATCCTCATTCCACAGTGGGTTTGTGCTTTGAATTTTGAGTGTCCTCGTCTTCAGCATCTGGTTTCCAAGCTGCACCTTGACACAGAACTCGGGGAAACGCCCCTTGTCACTTGGCAGCAAATCTTGAGCTTCAATAACATTAACCCTCACATACCACAACTTGGGAGAGACATATACCTTGGATCGAATGTTTACCAATCCATCGCTGTGCATTGCAGCTGCATCCGAATGCCATGCTTCTGTAAATGCGTCATCAGCCTGTGTACCCATCCATACTGCCAACATGAGTTCGCCCCTGATCTTAGAATCCCATTTCCTCTCCTCCAGCTTATACCACTGAGGTGCCAGGGGACTGTCAGGAGGCACTCGGGTAGGTATCTCATTGAGGTCAAAAATGACACGTCCAATGAAATCGTCCTTGACAAATTCCTTATCCTTCACTACTACCTCAACAAATGAAGACTGCACCCTATCCTTGGAGAAAGCAAACACTTGATTCCATTCTGGATTTGGATTTTTCTCAAAATGTTTGGTAGTGCCCTTGTAGTTCCCAAGCCTGACTTCCACATAAGGGTTACAGCTTCCAGTGATATCCATGGCTGGCAGACCCTTTGCTCTCACCACTCTAACATAGAGATGCTGCATCTGTTCCACCAAATCATAGGTGCTGGGTCGTTCAGAACTGCTGACCCATCCACCAACACTCCTGACTCTCCCGTCTCCCAGATGTGGGGAGGTTTCCTTCAATGCATAATCTAAAGGCTGGGAAGAAACATTATGCATTATCACTGGCCTTGGTTCAGGCCTCTTCTCCTCGACAATAAACTTTCCTGGTTGTTGTGTGGTCTGTTGTTTATGGATATGCTGCTTGGATTCAGTTTTCATCTCCAACACTGGCTTTTCCTTCTTCTCTTGCTTCTCTTCATTCGTCTCTTTTTCCTCCTTCCCCTTGTCCTCAACAGCCAAGGTTTTTCCACCTCCCTCTGCCTTGCCAGAAGCAGCACCACCACCACTACCATCACCTGCAGCAGCACCAGCCGCACCACCACCTGCAGCAGCAGCATCATCAGCACCACCACCACTGCCACTGCCACCACCAGTACCAACCTCTAAACCATTACTACCTCCTCCTCCTCCTCCTTTACTAACATCAGGTTCTTTATCCACAAGACAAGTGTAAGTCTTCAATCTAATCTCCCCCTTAACAAAATAAAAAAAAAACCTACTCTGCAATGGAAATGGTTGCACAAGCTCCTCACCTTTATCCACAATATTACTTCCAGGAATCCTGACCTTACCCAAGAAGGTCCGACGGTGTAAAGACTTCTCCTCACTGTACACATAGACATTAATCACCTGCTTGGATAGTTTTGCACGGTCAGCCACATCAAACACCAGCTTCTCGTTCCAAACAGGGTTAAGGTTCTTCTCTTTTGTAAGAGTTCTGCGCATCTGGTTGTCATAATCTACTTCTACAAAGGGACTGGAGGATCCCTGACCATCCTTCGGCATCAAGTCGTGGGCGTCCACTACTTCCACTACCATCTTCGTGACTTCGCCCATTCTCAGTACCTGGCTCTGTGTTTGAATGTCAACCCACCAGTTGTATGCAGGATTCTATGAAAAAAATCCAGTTGGGTGCTGATCAGATACCATCTTCATTACTCTAATCATTCTCTGATTCACACCACGCACTTCACTTGCAGGCAAACTGCCAAACTCAAAAGATACATTAAGCATGTCTCTACAAATTTTGTGATATTTTTGTGATTAGGATATCAACCCAAGAGCTGTCTGCAGGATTTAATGAAAAATATTCAGTTGGGAGCCAAACAAATCCTTGCCGCCATCTTCGTTAAATAAGTCTTTCTGCTACACCATGCACTTTACTACCAAACAAACTGCAAAACACAATAGAAATTCTCTGATTGCTTCTTACCTTGATCTGTCTTTGAATATCAACCCACGAGCTGTATGAAGAATTTTATGAAAATAAACCAATTGGGTGGTGAAGAATCCTTCGCCTACGTGAATTGCAGGTGCAACTCATGAGTCTTCTCTGAAATTAAATACTAGAGATGGCTATTAAAGAACGAAGATTGAAGAAAATGGCCATAGAACCCAAAATTCATGAGTAAGTATATGAGCTCCAGTTGTTGCAGTATTTCAGCTAAACCAGCTATATGGTCACCCAACATCGAGGCTAGAAATTCAGGGGATTCTGGGCAGTATCAGCAATTTAAGATATATTTTTATTTAATTAATAATAAAGAAATAAAGCACAGGGTTAATTCTGTCTTTAATGGTGACAAGGGCCATTCCTGTGGGCACTATGGAATGTGCAGTCCACCTCGGAGACTAAAACTACTTTGCTTTTCTGCACCAAATTGTCTCGTCATAAACCTTTCGCTTTTGACTGAGCGTAACTTCTCTTGCCTTTTGCTTTTTAGATGGGTGTAACTTCTTTCTTCAAAAGGCAGTCACTCTAGAACGGGGTGTTTGAGTTCAAAGCTCTCGCACTATCGTCTTGTCATTTACACCTAACAAATAATGAATGAGAAAATATATCAACATGTGAAAAATATAATATAAAGATGTGGAAATGTTAATGACAAAATGTTAATATAATAATTTTATTATATTAATTTAAGTTGATTTAGTTAGGAAAATAAATATAGAGTATTATAAATATTTGAATAATTTTTGCAATGTTTATTCATGTAGGACTCAATATCCTCTACTAAAGAAAAACAAAACCAAAATATCAGATTAATTTGAAACTTGAAAGTTATGAATATGATTTGGTTAGTATATGCATCAACTGCCACTAAGGGTCTTGATTGTGAGGAGAGAGAGCATGAAGTATGCTTTTAATCTTCTTCAACTGAAGCATAACCTTATCTAATTGTAGAAGGATTTCTTCATGGGCTTTACCTTAGTCTAGAAGAATCTTGCCAACAAAAGTTTTAATATGTTAATATAGTTGTCTTCCAGTGCTTTGTGTCATGAGCCTTGGAATGGCCTATGTCTTGCACCTAATCACTGATTGGCAACATTGAACTCAAAATCATGCATGACAATGTGGTCGAGTCTTATTTCCCCTTCATGAATGGACATTCGTTCTCTAGTTTGAGAGGTAGTTTGCTCCTAATACTCATTCGATGCGTCATGTGCATCGACTTGCACCCTCAAGCCATAAGGGCATGCTTTTCTCCCTCTCTACCTTCTACGACTTCCTTTACCTCCCTACATGTTGAGTTAAAGCCCTATAAAGATAACCTTTCCCCTAGACGACACTATATATAGACTTGAAAGTGTAGGGTTGACTAAAATGGAGACAAAAATCTAGGTAAAAGGGGATTCAAGAATGTAATTACGAGGTTTGTGTAGAGGAAACAACTTACATAGATACCATATAGTCTCAGGGTGGAGGATTCTAGGTAGAGTAACCTCGAGAGATAAGACCAAAGCTAGAAGGGGTATGATGACAAAAATTAAAGAAACAGAAAAGACAAAGGAATGGACAAGGTCAGGAAATGAGCTAAAGTATAAGGATGGTGCACAAAAGTGTAAATAAGAGACTCCACATGGGGGATGGAGCAATGAAAACATGGAAAAAATTAACAAGCCTACTACCCTAAAAAATCACTGCTAAGGACAAGTTTAAATCGAGATGAAAGGACATAGAACCATGAAATCAACATATTGATAGGCGATAAATCACTCTCTATTTAACCTGATAACAAAGCTCTGGATTCGTGGATCGACCTTGTACAATTTGAAGCGATGCTCCATCATAACAAAATTATGCATAATCCTTATTGGTGATTTTTTGATACGCATAACAATGGTGAAGTCTACAACAACCTTGAAGTTACTAGGCCCTTCAGGACAATTTTGCTCCCAAGTTGAAGCATTATGGCACATAACAACCATCTTCCACTACCCTTCTTGAGCCATGTAGACGCTATTCTCTTGTCTCTCCAACAAGCCTCTCTGGAGTATGTTTGTGATGGATACTGTTTCCCATGGTTATATCATTTCCCAAATGTGCATGAGATGTTTTGCTCATAATAATTATATCTATATATATATATATTGAAAATTTCTAAAATACTTAAGTTGAACTTATAATCTTTTATGTAAATATTAAAATATTATTTCAATATTGTACTAAATGATATGCGTGTGCATTTCAAAATAAGCCTTATACAATTTTAATTTAATTATCAACAATTATTAGGTGGATGGTAGAGATTTAATCTCCATGGAATATGCCAAGATATTCATGAATCAAGGGTTAAGATTCATCTTCAAGTTAATTATGTTGTTTTAATTAATTTGTCTCAAATTGATTAACTAAAGAAAATGTCATATCAACACATGTCATATTGGACATGTGGTATTGATAAGCCATGATATTAACCCATGGTATTGTAAAAAAATGTATTTACAAATTAAGATTTTCTAGAGTAAAGTGGGAGTGAATTTCCATATTTAAGAATATTGTTACATGTTTTTTAAAACGTATATATGTTTAACTCATTATGTTAATTCTTTTTATAATTAATAATAATAGTAATTAAAATAAAATTATTATTATTATTTATATATTTTTTGTAATGCTTAGCAGGACCATCTATTTTCTATTATATATATAAGGCAAATTTACACCACACAGTTTTACTCGGTGGCCTCAACTCGCCCCGAGGGGAAACCGAGTCTGTTGGCCATCGGTCGACATTATACGTCGTCCAAAAACATAACTTCTTTAGTCTTTCTAGCAAGGCTAGGTAAGTTTCAGTCTCATGACCACAGATTGTATAACTATGACAACTGACATAAACAACTAGAAATTTAAATGCTATCCACATAAACAAAAACTAAGTATAGGAAGACTAACCTTTCTTGACATTATGCTCCTCAGAGTTTGAGGCTACTGGGGCAGGATCATCAGCAGTTACTTCTGGCATTCCAAAAAGCTCCACAATGCAAGGGATGTGACAGTCAATTCGGTCCATCCTAATGTCCTATTTGTGTAGCTGAAACATGATCTTCTCCATGTCTTTTTTGTAATTGGGAAGGCCTTGCATTGTAACTGCCATCCCCATAGAAATTTGCTCCAATGCTTTGCTCATCAGACTTTTCATCAATAAATACAAGTACAAGGTGTCCTTGAATTGTAAAATTCTCCCTCTTGTGGTTCCTGGGTCAGGCACCATTGATCTCCAGACTTCTATTTCATCGTCCAGTTCCAGTTCATTCTTTACCTGGTCTTCCCAATCATCTATCAACTTTGGGATGCCCTCATCGGTTTCCTTGTATGTTGCGGTTGCCTCAGCTATGAAGTGCTCAGCGGGCTTATGACCCTTGCTGCCTTCTGGCCTGCTTGATTGCTTGGTTACCCGGGGTTCTGGGCCCTTGTTGCCGCGACCTTGACCACATTTTGCTAGAGCCATACCTTGTCGAATTGTAACTTGTATACATTCCCACATTGTTAGTTGCTCTAAATCATTCATTTCGGAACATCACAACTGCATTAACCATTCTTCACTGCCGTTCCTGGTCTACGACAGGCAAAGGTATCCCTGTGCCCAAAGGTGGCCAGTGGAAATGGGATGGGAGTAAGATTCTGCTGGTTTATTTCCATGCCTCTTGCCTTTGCCACTGTTCGGAGATTGGTCACCCCCATGCGGCCATAACCTGGTTCTCAGATCCGCCTGGAGCCAGGTATTTCTAACGCTATCATGCCCGCAAACCCTTGCCTCTGCCGGTGATGTCCTGTCCACATTCTGCTCGCCTCTCTAACTCTCAGGCCACACAGGGTCCCTGACTACTCCCATATGGTTATGCATTTCCATTTGCTCGGATTCGCTCAGCCCATTTCCCACCCTGCTTGCGTCCCAACTCCCTGCCTGCGACACTCCCTTTCCATGCTCAGTTATGCACAGTCACCCAAGCGAGGCTTGCCCATTAATCCCTATGCCCTCGAGCTGGTCATTCGGGTCAGGTCAGGTTTCTACGCTCCGCTCGGTATCCATCATCCCATAGTCCTAGCTTTTGCTTGAAAGAAAAATTAAAATAGCGCAGAGCCGAGCCTTAGCTCCCCCTTGCCTTCCCTGGTTCCTCCCTGGCTGGGTTAAGCTTCATTGGAGTGGCCTCACGCCTCTCCCTCCTCCCCAGCACCTTTCCCACCTCCTTGTGGACTTTTCCCTAGACCTCGACCAGAACTTATGAATTGAACAAGGCCAGGACCAGTCTACATACCCGAGAGCCGACACTTACTCGTAGACTTGTTTGCTTCGCCTCCCTCCAGCTCTGTAGCTCCTGCCTTCACTGCTATATCATTCACCTCCATTTCACATCGAATAACTCTTCCCACTTCGATACCTTCCCTTAAGTCCCCCTCTGCCACCTTGCCAACCCACCTCCCATGCATTCAAGGCAGAGGACACTACACTTCCTGCCTTGAGCATGTGGGGTCCAGCTGTAATGAATTTCATTATACTGACCATGTCAACTCAGGCCTGGCGCCTCTGACACTGCCCTCATCCTAATCGGGAGAATTTAAAATAAAATTATAATTTAGTTATTTTTTATGATTTTTTTAATTTGGGGAATGTAAGATGTATTATTGATCCAAAAATAAAAAATGAAGGTTTATTGAAATGATTTGCAAGCTAGTTTATGTCTTTTAGGCAATGGATTGTGATTGAAAAAGCAGACAAACTTAAGTAAATTTTGAAGAATTTAAACAGTTAAATATAGACAAACATGCAACATCAAACACAATAAATTGATAAGGGAGTTCACCCCTCTTGGGCTACATCTTTGGGTCCAACTTCCAATAGTGGTTTTTTTTTTAATAAATGCTCAAATGCTCAAATACATCAACATACAAGTCTCAATATGCAAAAATAACACTTCATTGCTCCCATAATGCCTAAAACCCCCTGTCTAGGCTCTTCTTTAGCTCAAAAACATTGAAATATGACCAAGATAGGCCTCTTTTTCCAAAACTACTTGTAAACTGCTCTACAAAAATGCTTGGCTCTACAAATTGGACAACAAAATAGTAATAGCCCAATTGGTGGGAATACTGGTTAGTATCCTGCAGGTCACGAGTTAGATCCTCCACTATTGGTGGTGGTTAATTTTTTATATTAAATATTAAAACAAATTTTTTAATAGGACCTTCGGCCCCACCGAGCCTTACACCCCTGGGTTCCTGTGTTACCACATGGCCTCGGGCCATGGGTGCACATAAGACCTGGTCGTTGTGCCTTGGGTGCGGGCATGGTGCTATGCGCCTGCCACCATATCTCCCGCCGATGGCCGGTGTAACAACCCTAGTTAAAAATCCATGTAATAGAGTTAATAAAGGCAAAATAATACCAAGGCCATGGGACATGTATTCCAAGATGAATGTTGGGAAAAACATCCTAATGGGTGTTCATTTGGTTTATTATGGCTAGGGGAAATTGGCAAAGGCAATGAGAAAGGCATTGAAAATGCAAAGATGCACTAATTGACATTTATTTATGAAAATAATCGAAAATAGGAGAAAAGGAAGGTGAAAGGTCACATGTTGCATATGAGAGGAAATTGAAAAAAATAGAGGCTTCAATGCTAAAAGGCTTATGAGGATTAGTTCACAAAATTTTGTTAGTTCACTTATGGCTCTCTCTCTCTCATAATCTTGCACACTTAGAGCATTCTTGGAGCACTCTAGCATTGGAGAAAGGAAGACAAAAGGAAGGACAAGAAATCAAAGAGAAACACAGACCAAGCAAGGAAGAGTTGGATCAGGTGACTACAACGAGATTACTTGCAGGTATCGAGTTACATATATGATCTCCTCGCTAGTTTTGGCATGCATGGTATATGCATGACAGTGGTTTCACCCTTGCCTTGCTATTTCTGGATAGCCATGGTGTGATGGGGTTCTTTTCCTTTGTTGAGTTGGATTGCCGAATGGTTTCAAAACTTAGTGAGGTGCTCTCAAGAAGATTCCCAAAGGCCTAGAAATCCCTGGATTGGTAAAGGTGGGATATGCGATAAATATTGAGGGTGGATACGGGAAAATTCCTCATGGTTTAGGTGGAGAGATCTAGAGGCATCCATGCTTGTTTAGGGCCTAGTGATCCCGAAACTAGTAATGGTGGGATTGTGGTAAAGCTTGGTAGTGTATGTTTCTTGTTCGGGCCTAGGAATCCCTTGATCAGTAATGGTGGGATATACGGTAAATCCTAGTTGTATAGGTTCTTGCTTTGGGCTTAGAAATCCTGTACTGGTTTCAACGGGATATGTGGTAAAGCCTAAGAAGCATGGTCATTTTGTTGTGAGTCCCACATTCATGCTTGGAATATGGCATAGGGGTGACTAGCTGAAAGAAAGATTTGGTTCAGCCCAATCTATGGTCAGGTGGTACGTGGAAGTCCCTGACTTGGTTGGATTTTGCATATGCTAATAAGAACTCTTTTCCTCTTGTATTTTATCAGTAAGTGTTCTTGTTATTATGTGGCTTTAATGGTTGTTCTAGCATTGTTATTATTTTGGTTATATGCTGGTTATAAGCATGGTTTTATGACAGACGTTAGTTATGGCTCTCATCATGTTTTGAATAGTAAATGAATGGTTAATGAATGTATGACTTAATAGATGATAATGCAACTATTGTGAGAAGGCATCAAACCTTCCTTACCATTCTTAGATAAGTATGAGATGCTTATGTTCAAATGTGTATTTATGACCTATAGATTACGTGTTCATTATTTGTTTGATGAAATGTTTGTCATGGTTAGGCATGTTTAGGTCAATTTTTTGATCAAGTTTTGCATTAGAGGATTTGTATTTGCGCCATTTATTGTTTTGAAAAGTCTCATTAAGTTCTAGGCAGTGGTATGGAGACTAGCCTCAACTCTCGTGGTTGCATACATAGAACTGGGTGAAAAATATTGCAATTGCTCCCTTGCAGGCTTGTGCATGCGACTGGAGGGTTACAGTTGAATTCCAACAATGTTGAGTCAACGTCTGAGAGCCAAGGACACAAAAGCAAAGGTTTAACTCAGGGTATGGGCACCTGGAAGGGTGGTTTAACCCTTGGGGGTCCTGTAGCGCCTGAGGGAGGTCAATAAGGCTTTGGTTTTGTCGATTCCACTTCCTTAAGGTGATCTAGGAGGTTGAGTCATATCATGGTAACTCTTTATCACATATTTACCTCAGTGGACCAGTAAGATTGGGTAAGTGTGGGAGGAGGGTGTTACAGCCGAGCCAGTCAAGCGTGCTCGCCGACTCGCCCTTCCCCCCAACCTCTTGATTGTTACAACTTAAATATAAACTATAGAGCATGGTATAATTAGCAGTATCGTAGCCTGATTTGTTGGTTGGTTAACAAAAAAAAAAATGAAATTGGTGCCATTCCCGAGGCCATGTTGCGACATCTTATTGGCTCAGGATTTGTTTGGTTGTGTTATATTCTTTCCATGACTACCCCATGAGCGCGGGGGAGGGGGTATCCCCCTTGCACGGGGTTCGGGGCAACGCCCCAGTAATATTTTTACGTATATATATATATATTTATATATAAATATATATATATAATATATATATATATATATATATATATATATAAACATGAAAAGAATATAATGGAAAATCAATTTGGTAGTCCCAATTTTGGGATCCAGGGGAAAATATATGTGTATATGTGTTTTATGTTTTATGCTCTCACCATTGTTTATTTTTTGTTTTTAGAATTCGTATGCAGGTAATTTTTGTACGGGGTTAAAACCTACAAGATTGGCCCATCTCATGAACCTATAAACCAATACTAGCGCGCCAACCATACAGTATAGTCAATCTGTTGACATCAACGCCACATCAGCATACAAACTAACACATGGCATCCGTACCCTGCACAATCAACCTTGTAAGTTGACTTTTTTACTGTTTGCCAAAAATTTCAGAACGCGATAACTTCCTCATACAGTGTCGGATTGAGGCGTTTCAAGCATAGTTGGAATTAGAACGACGATATCTATGGTTTGGAACTAGTTTAGGGAGATTTTGAGCACTCTAATTTTTGAGCATATTTTTGATCCCCTAGATCACTCCTCCCCACTGTAAGCTTTTGGAGCACCAAAAGTTTTCTTTTACTTAGAAAGTAAGTGAGGGTACAACTCCCTCACTTTATTGATTATTATCCACCATTCTTTGCTTGGATTGGTACCTTTGAGCCCCACATGAAGATACTCCACATTGGCTCTGTGTGAAGTTCTTATCCTCCTATCAAGAATAGAGTCTTCCTACAACTCATTTAAATATTCAGGAGAAAAATATTCTATAGATGGAATATGATCATTCTCTTCTTGATCAACGATCATAGGAGGCTCATACAATCCCATGTTTTCCACATTCACAATAGAATAAATTTAAATGTAAGGTGGTAAATCTAATTGGAAAGTGTTGTTACCAATCTTCTCCAAAATTTTGAAAGGTTGATATTTTTACCTTCACCTTGTAATCTTTTCTTGCTGATGTACAACCAAACTTGATCTTCCACTTAGAAATCATGATCAACGAGATGCTTATCATGTCTTGCTTTGTACTTGGCTTGGATTTTCTACAACTGTTCTTGTACCCTTTTATCCACTAATTGGATTTGTTTAATGAAATGTTTGGCTTTGTCACATCAATATGTCCATCTATTGCAATATCTTTACCAAATATGAAATCCAAAGGAGACTTTGGAAAATAACCCAAACATGCTTCAAATGGAGATACTTGTGTAGATGGATGCTCAACACAATTGTAGGCATGCTGGATGTAATGAAAATGCTCATCCCAAAGTTTAGGATGCTTACCACAATTTCCTCGAAGGATATGCACTACTGTTTTGTTCACCACTTTTGTCTGGCCATTAGTTTGTGGATGAAATGTTGTGCTCTTCTTCAACTTTGTGTCCATGAGTTCCCATAAACTTGACCAAAACTTCTCGATAAATCGATAATCTCGATAAAAAATAATTGAAGTAGGTAACCCAAAATGAACCCATACATTTTGGAAGAACATCTTTGCGGTTTTTTTAGCTGTAACTTGTTTCTTACAACGCATCAAAACACACATTTTGCTGAAACGATCCACTACAATACATAAATAATCCTGACCTTTCTAGACATTGGTAGCCCCCCAACAAAATCCATAGAAATATTTTCCCAAGGACGAGAAGGGATAAGAAGTGGAGTGTACAAACCCAATTTCCTATTGCTTTGCTTGCTAGTAGCACACATAGAAAATCCTTTTACATATCTTGATACAATTTCATTCATGCGAGGCCAATAACAATACCTCTATAATTGAACAACTGTTTTTCCTACACCAAAGTGAACAACAATAGGAGAAGTATGGGCTTCCCTTATGACATTGAATCTTTCACCCTGTGGAACACATAACTTTCCAAGATGATACAAATACTTTTTATGAGCATGATAATCCAACTCTTCAACATTGTTTCCTTGAATCAAAGTTGCATAAACATCTTTAAAATCTTCTTCTTGAGCATACTGTTCAATATAAATTTCATGCATGATTGAGTTAATCTTAAGAATGATAGATGCATTAATAATAGGTCTTGATAACATATATGGAACTTTGTTGTATATACCTTTCTTATAACTGATTACCAAATGAAATCGCTGCGGGAATCCCATCCATTTGAAATGTCTAGCTTGTTGTAGCTTGGTTTGCAATTGTAAATATTGCAAAGGTTGATGGTCAATATGAATAATAGTTTCTTTACCCATCAAATAATGCTTCAATTTCTTCACACTTTGTACCAAAGCATACAACTCTTTATCATAAGTTGGATATTTAAACACTGTATTGGAAAAAGGTTTCAGACGATAACATATTGGCCTACCGTGTTGCATCAAAACTACTCCCATAGCATATTCACTTGCTTTCGTTTGAATTTCAAATGGTTGTTGAAGATATGGAAGTGCTAGAACTAGTGTTGTACTGATTTTCTCTTTCAAAGTATCAAATGTTTTTTGCTACTTGCCTCTCCACTTAAAGACCTTCTTCACACTTGTGAAAGCATGTGATGGTTCTGCAACGAATGAGAAGTTAGCGATCATTTTTCTCCAATATTGGGCTACTCCCAAAAATCTCCTAACTTCTAATATTGTTGGGTTTATGCCAATTCAAAATGACATCAACTTTGAAGGGATTAATATTCATTTCACCACCTCCTACAATATGACCCAAGTAAACCAAAGAGGCTTTCCCAAATTCACATTTAGACATCTTCAAATACAACTTTTCCTTTTTCAAGATATCTAGAACTTGCTTTACATGCTCTTCACTAGTCTTACTGAAAATTAGAATATAATCTAAGTAGACTATGAAAAAATCATCAAGGAATGGTCCCAATACATCATTTATAACTCTCATGAATGTGGCAGGTGCATTGCAAAGCCCAAACGACATAACTAACCATTCAAACATACCTTGTTTTTTCTTGAAAACAATTTTCCAAATATCACCTTAAATAATCCTTATTTGATGATAACTGCTTCTCAAATCTAACTTAGTAAAATAAACAACTTCCTTTAACTGATCTAGAAAATCATAAATGCGAGGAAGAATATATCGATTCTTTATTGTGATCTTGTTCAAAGCTTGGAAATTCACACACATCTGCCATGTACCATATTTCTTCAGAACCAAACCAATAGGAGACCCACAAGGAGATGTACTAGGTTTGATGGCCCCTTTGTCAAGCAACTCTTGAAGTTGCTTCTTAATCTCCACATTCTCCAAAACTGAAATTCTATATATGCCAATATTCAGAAGTGGTGCATCCTACTGCAATTGAATCTCATGTTGGATTCCTTTTTTTTGGAGGTAACCCTTCAGGTTCCTGAAACATCTTGTCATAAGTGTTAACAACTTCAACAAATTCACGCTTGAGTTTAGAATCATATCTTGAGAAAGCTTTAGATTTGGTAGTATCTTTAGCTTTAATCATCAACAACACAAAATTCTTACTAGCATTCACAATCCTTTTCATTTGACCAACACTAACAAGAGATAAAGTCTTGTTCCTGTGATGTACTCTAACAATATACTCAACTCCATCTTTGACAATATGATATTTGGTCTCATGGTGATAGATATGGCTTTTCGGTCATATACATATGGACTCCCTAAGACAATCCTACAAATATAAAGGGTACAACATCAAGCTCTACCTCATCTATAAAATTAGCAGTGATGGAAAATTTGAGTTTACATTTTCTTGTCACTTGTAATTTGGCATCATCACATACCTAACCCAAAGGGTAAGTTTTTTCATAAGGTGTAGTCTCTAAATTAAGTTTCTTGACAATTGCTTCAGAGATAAGATTGACTTGAGATCCATTATCAAATAATGTATCGACCTTTGTATGTTTTATAATGACCCTGATATGAAAAAGCTCACTTCTTTCTTTATCATTTTGAATTCAATAGGCTTGCTAGAGGAACTAGTACTTGCATTAGAAGCTATACCTTTCATTCCCATGGTTGTGATTTGGGTTTCATCACCTCAATCAGACCCTAGATCTTGTTGAGTTGTAGCAACAATCTTTTGTTTCCCCTTGTTATTGAACTTCTTTGATCTCAATTCTGGATGTAATTTCCACCATTGGTCTTCATCATGGCCATATTTTGAACAATTTTTGCAAGTAAGTTTCTCTCCCTCTTTATTGATAGTAACATTCTTCTTAATTTTGCCTTTAAACTTCCCCTTTCCTTTATCTCTAGATTTAAAAGGTTTCTTACTGGAATCTTGATGAACATTCTTGCCTCTTGATTCTAAATGAGTTGCCTAAAGACATACTTCATCTAAATTGGTGGGATAAAATATAAGTATAGTATGTATCAATAAACTGTGTAATCCACCTATATCCTTAAGGAGAGAATCTTGTGAGGTCATATTAACACCCAAGATTAAAACTCTTCTTCTAAATTGTTGTGTGTAACTTTGGAAACTCTGACCTTTAGATTTGCCAAGCCATAATTGCTTTTTGCATTTAACCTAATGGATAAAATTTCCTTCTTAATGTAGCTATAAAATCAATCCAAGAAGAGATAATTTTACCACATTTCTTTAAATCTTCTTGATTTCTAGCCTCCCATCAGATGAGGGCTACACTTTCCAAGCGAAGAGAAGCAAGCTGGATCTTTGTGACATCATCATAAATCTTTTGAATCTTGTAATAGACTTCAATTTGATGAACCCAATTATCCAACTTTTCAACATTAACTTCCCCATTGTACATTGGCAATTCAAACTTGGCATTAAGCTTAATCAAATGAGACTTAGCATGTTCTCTTGGATATGGAGGAGGAGTAGGTCTATGTGAAGAAGGAGGTGACGAAGGAGGTGTAGAAGGAAGTGAAGGAGGAGGAGGAGGTGGAGGATTTCTCCCATTACCACATCACCTTTTGGTTGATTAGAACTTTCTCCTTGCAACTATGTTGGTCTCTCATTGTACATCACTTTCACCATCTCAGTCATATCAAAGAAATATTTTCTAAAAGCTCTCTCATCCTCATACCTCAATTCTTGTCCTTCTCCTTCTTCATGAGCCATGACTTGTGGATTTTGTGGCCTCCTCGAGCCAATTTGAGGGTTAGGCTCTTCAAGTGCTCCTTCTTATCTTCTCAATTTAGATTGGTAAACATTCAAAAACCTTGCAAATTTTGTCAAACCTTCACAAAAACTATGCCTTGATACCAAACTGATCCAAAATTAAAAAGTGAAGATTCCATGAAATGATTTGAAAGCTAGTTTATGTCTTTTAGGCAATGGAACGTGAATGTAAAAGCACACAAACTTAAGTAAAATTTTCAGAATTTAAATAATTAAAAATAGGCAAACATGTAGCATTAAACACGGCAAATTGATAACAAAGTTCACCCCTCTTGGGTTATGTATCCAGATCCAATTTCCAATGGTAACTTTCTTTATTATATGCTCAAATTCTCAATTACATCAACATACAAGTCTCAATATGAAAAAATAACATTTCCATTGCATCCAAAATACCCAAAAACCCCTCTCTAGGCTCTTCTTGAGCTCAAAAAGGTTGAAAAATGACCAAGATAGGCCTCCTTTTCCAAAATTGCGTTGAAAAAATGCTTGGATTTGCAAATTGGGCAACAAAATAGTGATAGCCCAATTGGTGGGCACACTGGTTAGTATCCCATAGGTCGCGTGTTTGATCCTCCATTCTCAGTGATGGTTTGGTTTTATATTAAATATTAAAACTACTTTTTTAGTAGGCCCTCTGGCCCCGTCGAGCCTTACGCCCCTCGTTTCCCACAATACCACATGGTCTCAGGCCATGGGTGCACATAAGACCAGGCTGTTATGCCTTGGGCATGGCACCCATCCCCATATCTCCTCCCAGTGGTTCCATTACGTGTCGAGAACCATGGACAGGGCCGGTTGGGCGTGCCCACCCCTCCCCCTAACTTCTCGACTATTACAACTTAAATATAACCCACCGAGCATCATATAATGAGCAACATCGTAGCCCGGTTGGTGGGGCAGTTGGTTTGTTGGCTGGAGATCTCAGTTTCGATTGTGTCGAAGGTGGTCAGTTAACAAAACAATTTTTTGGCACCATTCCCAAGGCCATGTGGCAACCTCTCATTGGGCCACGTGGTGCCCTTTGATTTTCCCACATGGTGGCCTAGGGTTGGCCCATATCACGAACATATAAACCAATACCAGCACACCACATGTCCTCATGGGAGTGGCTCATCTGCCAATGGTATAGTCTAGTTAGCCTGCTGAAGTCAGCACCACCTCAGCGTACGAATTTCCATGTGGCATTCATACCCTGCACAGTCAACCATGCAAGTTGTTTTTTTTTTAATGTTTGCCAAAAAATTCAGAACGCGATAACTTCCTCATACGGTGTCAGATTGAGGTGATTCAAGTAGAGTTCGAATAAGAATGACAAGATCTATGATTTGGCCCTAGTTTCGGGAGATTTTGAGCACTTTTATTTTTGAGCATATTTTTGATCCCTTGGGTCAATCATGGGGTAAATGTTTTAATGCTTATTATAGATTGATGCTTATATATATTTATAGGCCATTTAGTTTTTATGGTTGTACTAGTTATATTAAAAATTTCTAAAATATGTAACTTTGTTATTGGGACAAACTTTTAAAATTTATAGAAATTAAAACATTTGGAATATTTGTTTTCCCCTTTTATTTTTTTAAATATATTTGGATAGAAAAGGTGTATATTATTATTTTTTCAACTGTGGTTCATGGTCAGTGAGTGGCCGCTATATCCATGGGTAATAATCCAGACAGATCTACACAAAGGGATCTACCCATTGGCTTATTTGGTTAGGCTTAACCCCAAGGGCGTAAAGGTGATTTGCCCCTGTGAGCTCTAAAATTGGCAAGGTAATTAACAATGAGAACTCGACCAATTAAACTATCCCTTGGGGCTATAAAAAGTATATATTAATAAAGGAAGAGTATGATTTCTTTTTCCCCTAATTACAAATAATATATTTTTTAAATAAAGTTTTAATTGATAATATAGTATAAATAATTTATATTTCACATATACAATTTTTCATAATACACATTTAATTAAAATGTAAATATATATAATTGAAAAAAATATTGTTAACAAAGAGCTCTGCCCAGACTATCATTGTGTCTGAGTTCAAGGGGTTCGTGGTTTGTGTGTCAAATTCTTAAACTTGTTATCAGATCTTTATCAAGCACCCTTTTGGGCAATTACTACTCATTAGGTTTTGATCCTTAGATTTGGTTCACGACCTCAAGATTTATTTAGAGCTCTGAGTTAATATCCCCTCATGCATGCACCACCTACTTTTTCAAGGTAAGTAGTTGGATGATGTTACTCCTCTCTCAATTTACAACATTGTTAAAAATGCCACTGTTTTTATGGTTCTTCGTCTACCAAGGCAGATTGGAGGTAAGCCTTCATCCTCTCAGAATTTTTCTTATAAATATGTTGTCCATGCTCCCCCCCCCAAAGGAAGATCAGGCTCAAACAACTCCAAGGCTATTTTTTGTGGAAAAATATGGGAAAATTCCCTCCCTAGAAATGTCTCTCAAATTTGGAGGATCTTCACCATGCATATTCAGAGGCAACCCTAACCTATTGTTTTAATGGTTTTTGTCCCCATACAACCGATCTCTACCAATGGATCCATTCCATATGGTCTACGATTTGCATGGTTGTTTTATGCTCAAGAGGCTTCTTCATTATGTTATTCGAGGAATTTGAAGATTATCATAAATCTTTAACTAAAGGGCCTTGGTTTTGGGGCAATGTTAGATTATTTTGAACACCTTGGTTCCAAGATTTTGACCCATCCACAACTGTCATTACCAAAATTCCAATATGGATCAGGCTTCCTAATATGCTATCTCACTTGTGATTTCAAGGCATTGGAGACTCTTCGGGCCATTATCTTACTATTGATGTCTCTTGTGGGAAACTTGGTGTATATACCTATGGTAGAATTTGTGTTGAAATCGATATTGGTAAAAGGTTGTCTGACTGAATCAATTTAAAAATCGATTATTTTCACTGGAATTAGGTTTTGGACTATGAGAATACTGCTTTTTGTTGCCGCCTCTTTCATTAAACATGCCACTTACAAAAATCTTGCCCAGTGTTTAATTCTCAACAGAAATGGAATATCCACAATTCTATATCTAAAAGTTAGAAGCCTTGTAACCCTTCTCCTATGGAGGGCAAGGCCTATATGTCAGAGAAGGACGATAAAAAGGTTGATGATGAAATCCATCTGGGGGACAAGGTCCAAGACTCAAGGCCGCAAACATATCCTACAATCCCTGACGTGGACCATGATCCTTTGGCAAACACATAGATATTGAATAATAATGCTTCTTCGGGTATATTGAAATGACATCATGAGTTGGCTTCTTCAAAATTTGACAAGGAATCTCTCTCAATGCGCAATGATAATTTGTAGATCGCTTTGATCAAACCACCTTCAGAAGGTTGGGTCAAGGTTTCAAAAAAGAAAGGAAAGAAAGGTCACCTTGAGGATTAACCCCAATTTGTTGATTCTCCTCTCTAGTTATGTCTTCTGTCCCTTTACGTTTACTTTGCTATTCTCTGTACCATTCATCTCTACTTTGATACTGCTAGTATAGGGAAAACTGCGTCAAAAAAATAGTCATGATGACAAAAGGTAT
>APFE030879928.1:103570-135772 GCA_000404065.3 Pinus taeda
CTCGCCGAGCTGATGCAAATAAGGCCCTGTGGCCTCTCTGATATGTGACCAATGGAGGGGAGCTGACATGTCTGGGCTTAGGGATGCCATACTACTGTGAAGGTCCTCCCTCCTCATGAACAACCTCAGGGGGTGGTGGTGCTGTGAAGAAATCTCGAGAGATGAAATCCTCCCATGGAACACCCTGTTGGGCCAACTGATGCATGACCACAATCTTGATCAAAGCATAATGGTAGATGCTCCTGTGTTATTGTGCTGGGCTCTTTCTCTGCACCAAGGGCACCATCCTCTCAATATTCCGGCACATGAAGAAAGGAATGTTCATCATCTGTACCCGTGTGAAATGCATCAACAAGCGGATATGATACGAATACAAACATGAAAATCTGCCCTCACAGGTGAAATAGCGAATGATGAGCCTCATCAAGGGCGCATACTCATCCCTCAAGAATCTGAAAGGAAACACACCAGTTAGGTGCCTCATATATACAGGTTTAATGTAGGGCTCATACTGGAATTTGTCTAACAGCTGGCGCTTGTTCCACTCTTCTCCAACATTGGGTATCCCTATTGCTTGAGCAACAATCTCAGGTGACAATGTAAAATCCACCCTTGCAAGATTCACATGCCCGTTGTGCAAATGCAAAACAAACAAGCGGACCAATTCCCTGTGGTGCTGAATTTGGGAAATTCTCTCACAATATTCATAGCATGATAGATATCGGAAACATGTGACTGCAACTGGACAAGCTTGCAAATAGGCCAAAGAGGTGGGCTCCTCTCTCACATGCTGACCACCTTTACCACCCCTGTGAGGCCTTCTTGGCACCTCAACCTCCGGTGTTGACTCACGGTCATCACTTTGCTCATAGTCTGTTTCGGTTTCTGACATGGTTTCAAAAGCAAAATGGCTGAAATGTACTGCTGCTTCTACTCAAATGACCTGCTATTTTGACTGTTTGAATGCTGCTCCAAGGGGACAAAAAAAACACAAGGGAGATGTTAGGGAGGGGGAATTTTGAGGGGATTTAGGGAATATATATATAAAAGGGAATTTAGGGAAAGAATTGTGACATATACATCAGCACATAATCATAATTTGCAGGGGTTTGATAGGAGGCAGGGTTTAGGGAGATTTTATTGAATTTTAGGGATAGGGTTAGGGTTTTAGGGCTTTTGATATTTTTTGTTAGGGAAATTGTGTGAAAGTGACAAGGGAAGTGATAATGGGAATGTGGGGAAATGAGGGAGTGAAAAAGATGACCTTGGGCAGTGAACTCAAAATCCTAGCTTCACTTGCAATTTGAAATTTTTAAACATAATATATATGACTTTCATGCTTCATGTTTGATGGCATTTGACATATTTTCCATGCTCATTTTTCTTTACCAAGCAAAAAACATTGATGACTTGAGGCCTACCTGTAAAACTTAAGAGATTTGAGGTCGTTTTGAAGCTTGTTGGCAATTTGCTGTAGGTTAAACCCAACGCGTAGCGCGCGGGTTCTGATGCGTAGCGCCCGCTCTACGCGTAGTACCCGTGATTTTTAACACTGGAACTTCTGCCCTGACGCGTAGCGCGCAGGCCCTGATGCGTAGCGCGCAGGCTCTGTTTCTCAATTCGCCCAGTTTCACACTAAATCGCCTTTCACACTTGCTCTTGGAGTCTTGGAGGCAAATGAATTGCAAAATGAGGAGAGAGGGGCTTTTATAAGCTTGATTTAAATTAATTTCCCCTCAAATCCACTTTATAATGTTTACGCAATGACACTTTTTAAAACTAATTGTTGCTGACTTGTGGTTTCCTTTTTGTCATGAAATTGGTTGAAATGATGCTTTTTCTTGAAAATTTTTGCAGGGATAGCTTCTGAGGAGTCTTGGCAAAGGAGACCAAGGCCGCATGCCGACTTCTGGAGAATTTGAATTTTTTACAAATTTTTACAAAAATGAGAAAATGACCTTGCCTTCAAAAACAGAGTTTTTGAACTCAAGGTAAAAATTAGCTATACAATATGAAATCATCTGAAGTGATGCTTTGATGGACATCCCTCTGGCCTGCTGGGCATTTATTGACCTCATAAGACATGACCTCAAAAGACAAAATTGGACTAAACCCTAGACCTAGGACCTTGATTTCAAGACAAGACCAATGACCCTGTAAGGAATTTATTGACTGAAACAAACTTAATCCAGCAGTGCCAAAAGGGAAATAAAAGACACAAGCTCCTCCATCAGGGTTATGGCATGCCTAATGGAATGCAATAAGATGACACTGATGAGACACCTACTTATGCAAATGCAAAGAGCTTTGATCGCTGATGGAGGGCTACTAGACCGACTCTAACAGGTTGCACTTAAAGAAATTATATTAAGTGGTTTGGTTGCCCCTAAACACATAAGTGGATCAAAGTCCACCCCATGTCCTCCTTTAAAAACCAATTAATTGAGTTTAACTCAAGTAATTGAGAGAAATATTGTTAGATACTCCACCCTCTCCTACCCTCCCCTCACCTCATTCTATTCCTACATACCACATATTGAACTCATAATAAATATTTCTTATAATAATTTCGGATTTTGTTATTTAAATAATCTCTAATATATATTTTTTATATTAAATCAAAATATTTATCATAAAAATATTAGTAAAAAACTAAATTCCAACATAAATTATATATTATAATAAATTATATACATTATCATATAAATAATAATCACATATAAATAGAAACATAGCATCTATTAAAATTAATAATAATATTATATAATAATTTTAATTTAAAAATCATATTATAATATCTATTATATTAACTGTAAGATATTTTTGTGGTTTATAAACATGGGTTTTTTTTTTTTTTTTGGTTTAATAAATTAATATTAATTAAATTATTTTAATGAAAAAAATGATCCTTTAATCTAATAATAATTCAAATTTATTTATTTAATAAATTATATATTAAAATTTGTTTAATTTAGTTACTTATATAAGGGAGATATCTTAAATAGAAAATATATTATGTGATTTTTATTTAAAATTAATTAAAAAAACCAAAACTTTGAATAAAAACCAATAGCATTGAATCAAAATGTGTAATCATCAAATTGGAAAACAAGAACCGTAAAAATTTTGATTTGTACTTCCTTGAACTGCTATCTGATCCGGTGAAGTTGATGATGCTGCTATTGCTCTGCTCCAATTACCGGGAGACCAATTCCACCCAACCAGACTGAGCAGAGACTGGCTGCTCAATCCAGTAAGCTTCTCACAGAAGCTCACTGTCCCCCGTGCTTAGAACCTCAGACGGATTAAAGCTCTTCCAATGGCAGACCACTCCCACTGTTGAATTCCTCCTCCTGGTTTCTAACTTCGTTCTTCAACCCCCCTTCTCGGTTCAGATCCCGGGTTTTTAACTGCGGGCTTGGCGGTGACCACCCTCCTACCTGCAGCCACTACTTTTCCTCATCCTGACACGCCTTCCATGCATTCTGCGACCCTTAGATATTTATCCCTCTACTGTCATATGTACTTTGTTAAATATCCCGTTTAGTTTATGCGTCCCCTTTTATATAAAAGTATTTTTAGTTTTTTGAAATTTATTTTTATTATAAAGTTAATTTTTATATATTTATAAAGTTTAAAAGTTATTTTATAAATTTAATTCATATTTATTTTAAAGTTTAATTCATATTTTTGTTTTAAAGTTTATCATATCTGTTTTGGTATAAAGTTTTATTTTAAAACTTTATATTAGTGGATTAGTTTAGATGGTTCGTTACAAAATGGCCCATCACAAGCATCTTTGAAATATTAAAAGAAAATAACACACAATAAAATCCCAATACCATTGAACCAGACTCTTCTAAGAAGTTGCCTATGTCACAGTCATCTGTATAATCTTATTTTGCTATAATCAAATTCATTAGTCATCTGTATAATCTTATTTTGCTATAATCAAATTCATTATTTCGCTATAAACAAATTCATTAGAGGTTATTTTAGCTTCTACAATTAAATAAATAACCACGGGAATGGTTGATTTCTGTGAAACTCTTTTAATTTGGTTAAAATAATATTGGTTTAGATTGTGATTTTGGTTGTGGAAGGTGCACTTCTCTATATAATTTCTCTTTTTGTGTGCAAGTATAATATTATTAATATATATTTACTTATAGGGAAACTAAATTAATAGTTTAAGTTATGAAGAAAAAAATCGCAAATTAAGAATAACATGGTACAATTTTAAAGTTTATTAAAGGAGAAATAAATTAATAAACTAAATTTTACTATAATAAAATTTAATTTTATAAAATTATTAAAAAATTTAGAATAACTTGTGAATTAAACATAAATTAATAATTTAAACATTTTGTTAGAAGGGGAATTTATCAATATGATTTTAGGAGTTTCTGTGTTCTTTTTAAATTGGGGAGTTTTAATTTAATTAATTTTTTCATTATTAGAGACTTTTGAGTTCTCTTCAAATTGGGGAGCTCTATTTCAACTAATTTCTTCATCATTAGATACACTTCTGAGTTTAATTTCTTCATCTGGAGCTACATCTGATCAATGTCGAGAAGGATATCTTGTTGTGTTTATCGTCATTGAACTAAAAGCTTTCCCCTAATTGTTTTGATTTGCCCTGAGTACAAGCCTATAGTTTGATGGTATCTAGTTTGCCTAGTGTGGGTGGTTCCTATATTAGGGATCTAATGACCGAGACTCTACTCTTGAGTTGGACGTGAAGAACCCTTCCACTTGAGCTTCTTGCTTTACATTATGTATTTCCCTATGAAGTAAGGGGTAAGTGTTCTTCCAAAAAACTACAATGGATATTTTAGCGTTCACTTAAGCTTTGGTGCTAGGTGGCTCCTTAGAGCTTCGACACTCCCTATGACTAGAGGAAGAGGAGGCTCTTGACATTAAATTTGATAGTAGGGACGAAGAACAAGAGTGGGAGACTGTTAAGGCAAGGTTAGGGTATAGAGAGGCAATGGGTAGTGGAGAGGGGCACTAAATTAGAGATCACAACTGGGAGATTAGGGAAAAAGAGAGGCAATAGCCTATAGAAAGAGAAAGGAGTGTCTATCGACAAATTTAAGGAAAACCTTAAACTAGACACAAAATATGAAATTTGGGGAGGTTTGGGGTGGAATTGAAGAGCCCACGAGCCGAGATAAAAGAAAGGAGTTCAAGTAAAATGAAAGATAACAGTGGATAGAGAAAGAAATGGACATCCACCCACGAAACAAACCAATGCGAAACCAAACATAGAGGGAAGTGAAGAGGAGGGAGATCTCATACTCAAACTAGAGATAACTCAATACCCAAAGAGTACGAACCATGAAGATAAATGAAAACCAAAACAAAAAGGAATGAATATGCCGAATTAAAGTGAATGCACATATTAGAGACTAATTAAGAATGTGAACATCTGACCTATGTCTCAGAGCCATTGTCATTTCTGAAAACCACCTAAAGTCACCAAAATATAATTATGCATAAAGATAAGAGGAAACAACATAATCTTACCACAAACTAGTTCAATTGTGAAAAAAACCTAAAGTTATCGTACATGGGTTCAAATACTTATCTACAATTATACAAAGACACAAGAGGAAACAACATAATCCTGAGCTGTTAATTGGAATGGTCTAAGATTTCTGAGCGATTTTCATAAATTTGGTCGAAGCCTCCAATTCTGTGATATTCAATTAAATTGGTGTGTGTTTTTTTTTTATTTCTTTGTATCTACGAAACTAAATTTGGAGGCACATCTCCTGGTAACATTGGCGTACACAACAAATCAGTTCGTGAGGTGGCATGACATGGCTTTGTCGTGTAGCATTTGTCCCATGCCCACTAGAGTGAGTATTACATCGTGATTCCCTCCATATTTTCACACTACCTCGTCTCTTGGAACCACATCAATGGAAAGTGACAGATTGAGTGCTTTGCAAGATAACAAACCCTCTTCTTACATTCTCTCATAACTTTCTTTAAGAGATGCAACACATTGTTTTGTCTTGAAGTTATTTTTACAAATATAATTTTTTTTGGTAGATACAAAATTTCCCCGCGTGATTTTTTTATAAAAATTTAATCTATATATCCAATACTGATTTACTTTTTGTATAGAAATTCAATATTTGTTTTATGTATTATTGACTATTTTTTTAATAGAAGTGATTAGGTTTTTTTCGTGTTGCTTAGAGAATCTAGATATAATGATGATGTATTCTGTGCAAATTCTATTTTATATTAATGAATATTATGATGGGTTATAAAGAAATTATTAATTATTTTTTATTTTTTTAAAATTTTTTTAAATTTATTATATTTATAGTATTAGGTTAGTTTGTTTTGTTTTTTTTGGTTTTGTTTGTTTTTTTGTTTTGGTTTTTGTTTTGTGTTTTTTGTTTTTTTTGTTTTTTGTTTTTTGTTTATGTTTTTGTTTTTGTTTTTGTTTTTTGTTGTTTTGTTTTTTTTTTGTTTTTGTTTTTGTTTTTGTTTTTTTGTTTTTGTTTTGTTTTGTTTTGTTTTGTTTTGTTTTGTTTTGTTTTGTTTTGTTTTTTGTTTTGTTTTGTTTTGTTTTTTTTTTCGGAAGAAAAAGACGTAATTTTTATTAATAAATTAAGGAAATTACACGTTGTATCATTTAGCATGTATGAGATGCAATCACATTAGTTCCATTTATCATAGTACTAGTCTATATATACAGATTATAACTAAATTATAGAGAGAAATATAACCGTTGAGAAAAACTATAAAAACATAGCAATGTCCAAGAAAAACTGTTAAGACACAAAACAAAATAAATAACATAGATAGTTAGTGTTTTATTTTAATAGTATAATTATATAAATTTAAAATTATTTGCATTTGATTAAGAATTTGTTTTAAATCATTTAACAACTCAAAACCCAAATGTATTTCACAGGAGGTAAATTTACCTTTTATAGACCACTAATAAATCTTTTTATATAATATTTAGTGTTTGTTAATATTACAATTATGCTAATTTTAAAAATTATTTGTATTTGATTAAAAAATTGTTTAAACAAGTTTTAACAACTCAAAACCCAAATGTATTTCACAGGAGATAAATCTACCTCTTATAGACCACTGATGAATCTTTCTACAGAACATATTTTTTATAATAAAATGTTAGTTAATTTACTAGTAATGTATGTCCCATATTGACCAGCTAATATGTATATATTCCTTATCATATATATATAATATATATAAACACTTTTTTATTCTAAAAATAATTAGTTAATAAATATTTAGAAAATTAATTTATACATGTTGATAAATTAATATTAGCTTATTATAATGTGGTTCGAGGGGTAGGTGTCCCTTTGGGGTGAGACCTAGTGTCTTCAAACATCTTACCTTTGCCAAGTTACAAGTTAATAGTAGTGATGTTTTTGGGTTATTGGTACTAGCTCCACCCAATTTTGCAATTAAAAAAAATTAATTTACAAATTTTAAGGAATCACATTTTCCAATATAAGTCTAACGGGAGACATTTTATGTACAAAGTTATTGGTGATTTTCACAGTAAATTGGAGTTATTGGCAAGATGAATTCAATCAGAAGTTGAAAGTTCATAACATAATTAAAAATACTTATGTCATGGAAATAATAACACATGTACTTTTAATTAATTTGAGAAGAAATATAGAGACTCGCCTTTCTATGTTCATGGTCATCTCATGAAGGTACTATTTTGAGGTGGAAGTTAAGATAGGGGCAATCAAGGCACTTATGAAGAAGATTGTAGTTCATTTGTAGTTGTGAAATGAGGGGATATGCCTTATATTCTTTGCATGATTAGTTTTGTGCAATGTACATATGTGTTGGGTGTGCTAAGGGGGTCACTTTGGGGGGGAGAGGGGTTTAAATCTTTGAGAAATTCTTTTTGGGGTGGTTTTTTGTAGTTTATTTTTTTTCACACAATTTTCACAGTCACAATTTTCTAATTTCAGTTAAGGAATTAAACTTGCAATCTAATTCAGATAAATGGATTAGTATTTTGGATGCTACAATATCTTATATATTTCATTTAAATGGTGAATCTAATATAATGAGAGTTAGATGTGCGACTCTAAACATTTGTTTATTTTCTCTCCTCAAGTTTTCTAGTGCAAGTCTAAGTATTATGAATATTGTGTGATATTTTTTACTTTTCTCTTTAAAAAAAAATCTATATATACATTGCTATATTGTAAACATTTAAGACATGCAATATACCATCTCCTCCATTATAAATTCTATATCAATAGGGAGATCCATTCAACCAATAATTTCTCTCAAACACAATTGAAGAAGCCCATGCCAGATGCTTTGTTATGAAAAAAATCCTAATGAAAATTAGCAACCTTATGGAATAAATGGAAGCTAATAAATTCTCAAAGAACTCATCCATATAATTTTTTAATAATATTGATATATTAAAACTTTAAATTTCTCAGTAACCCTTCTTATCTATTATGAAATTTTTAATCTTTTTATTTCTAATCTATTAAAATAATATACTTGGGAAAAATTCTAAACACCTATAAATTTTTAATAAAACAAATTATTTTTTAATTCCTCATATTACAAAATTATTTATAATAATTTCATATTCAATTATTAATATAAATTTCCTAATTCTAAAATAATATAAATTTTAATTAAAACAAGTTCTCATTAATACAAAATATTATAATAATTTTATATTAAAATATTTTTACTTATAAAATTTAATGCTATTTTTTAAAATAAAATTTCAAAGTAAGTAATCATTAAAGTATTTTCAATTCAATACAACATAATTTCAACTATTGCATTTGAATTTTGTCTTTCTACGTTGCAAGGTTTTAAAAGTCAACTTGTTTTAATTCATACACATATCTTTTCAACTTATTAATATAAACTAAAATATATATGTATTAATTTAGTATATATCAATTTTATTTTTAATTTTTAATTTTATATTATATCATATTGATATGATATGATTACTTCCATATTCTTACTTACTTTGTTTGTTGGTTTATGTGAGATTTTATCTGTACTTCAAAAGTGATAAAATGAAAACTAATAGCCCATATTGTATGAAAACTTTCACTTACAAAAACAAAGTAATCTAGAAAACTTCCATGGAAGCCAGCTTTTTATATTAAAAGCATATTCAAATGATGTAGACATATTTAATATATATAATAATTATTAAAATAATATACACACAATAAAAGTATGATGAGGATATACCAAGTTTTGTTCTCTTTAGATGGTAGTTGGCTTCCAATTGAGATAAAGGAACCATGGATCTACCATTAGTGCAATTCTTATGGAAGGATTCCATAAAGCATGTTTAGAAAGTAAAGGTGACCTTTGCTCTAAAGTGTATATAATTTAAAAAATGTGGCACTGAAGTGATAATGTAAAGTGCATGACCAGTGAATGTGAGTATATATACCATTGCTTTTTTTTTTTTTTAATATTTGTGGATAACGTTGGCAATAGGATATGGTATACGCTAATGATTGTGGGTATTTTGGAGCATATTTCATTTTCGTATTTAGTTTAAAGAATATTATATTATATCTTATTTTGGTTTTTAGTTATAAGATTATATCAATTTAGTTATTTATTTATATATATAAATAGATAATTAGAGTAATATGAATTAGGTTTGGATTAATATGCTTAGTTCTCATTATAGTTTAAAAGCATATTTAATGATTCACAAGTTAAATAAATTAGTAATTTGTAATTTACAAAGGCCCTAGATATTTCAAGGTACATTTTTGAAGACTTTTGTGTAAGGGCATATCTGTCTTTTTATCTTTATCATAATGGGTTAATATCTTGTGGGGAATTTGAACATGGTCAGGGATAATGTGAAATTTATCACCTTACTCTTTAAGTTTTAGAAACCTTGTTTTGACTTTTATAATTCCTAATAGTGTCACCAATTTAAGTTATAAGGCACTTCACTTGCATAAATTCATAAAGTTGTTATTCTAATAGTCCTTAATATAAAAACAATATATGTGTTGAATCTAGAAGGGCTAGTTCATGTATACCTATATAATTAAGTTGTCAACTCATTGTACAAGAGAAGCTCTTTATCCCATAAATAAGGGGTCCAATATGTTAATTTGACATCTAGCTACATTGTAACCTTAATAAAATTATTATCATATTGTATTATTAGAATGTAATCAAAACCCCCTTAATCCCTTAGGTACAAATATGTGCTAACAATTCTCCCACATCTAACATTTTACATTTTTTAAAGGCAAACAACTCCTAAAAATCAATCCTTTGAATATATCGATCTTGAATAATCCGTATCCATTATAGTTTTTGAATCAAACTCATATGAATTCCTTTATAGC
The DNA here is from genome assembly GCA_000404065.3 of Pinus taeda. NCBI lineage: Eukaryota > Viridiplantae > Streptophyta > Pinopsida > Pinales > Pinaceae > Pinus > Pinus taeda. Next base: position 113,965 of record APFE030879928.1, read on the forward strand.
CATCAACATGGGATTGAGACATGACCATAAAATAACATCTAAGAGTTCACCAAAGAGGAAACCATGTATACAATAGCTATATAGGTTGATCATAAGTTCAAAAAAGAAAAAACCTATGAAATTGAAATACACTGAAATCCATTCTAGGGAACATGTGATTAGATTGGGACATTGTGACCAACATCTTTAGAGGAGGGAAAATAATGATTAGAGTCTCCTTGGAGGATCATACTTCCTCACCAACTAGGAGAAAAGGGTGATTAAGAACCTGTTTTTCTTGTCTAAGGTGTTCAACTTGTTGTGGGTTTCCTTCCAATTAGCTTCACGAGACAATAGAGCATGGGCTATGAATGCCTCCTTGTTCTAGTAACGTTTTATAATGTGATGAAATTTCGTATCATGGGTGCAACTCGAACCTAGATTTGGGAGGAAGTCCTATACCATTATGTCCACACCCCCTTCTTCCATTTATGCCCTTTCAACATTGACATTTGCCTCAATAGGTTGAACCTATTTTTGAATGTGAAGAGGGGTGGTTTAGTGATAAGCCAAGGTTTTAGTAGCTACATTAGATTTCACTCTAGTGCAACGAAAAGGATCCTTCCTTTTTGAGATATTCACAGATCCATGACTAAAACAAAGATGGTTCCAATTGTAGAGGGATGAGAAATAAAAATAGCAAACAGAGTTGTAGAAACCAGAGTGAAGAAGTTACTATAATGTTGTCTTACCATGAGTTGGGTAGCAAGTAAAAGAGGCAAATTACTATGCATGGAGGGTTGCAAGTGAAGGGAAATCATCCACATGCCAAAAAGAAGTTTCCGTGTCTAGTGCATTATCTCCCTCATCCTTTCAAGAATCATTTTGTGTGAGTATCCTTGAGTGCTTATGATGTCTTTGCCAACCTTCTTTCCTCATTACTCTCCATTAGCACGAGATCGCCTCTCGAGGCATCACCAAGGCTGCACATGATGCTTGGCAATGATGGGAGGGTAACTCAAGATTGTGATAATCATGCTCAGTTATCACACCTCACAGAAAAATATATACATAATATTACTTATACATAAATGTATATTAATTCTCTTTTAGATATTAAAATTTATACAATAAGAAATAAAAAATTAATAATTTCTTTCGTTTATGAAATTCAAATATTGTCTATATTAAATTAAAATAAATATTTATATTCATTATTTAATAAAAAGTTTGATTTAATAACTTTTATTTTAAATATATTTTTAGTATCCTAATTAAAAAAAACCATATAAACATAAATATTATCAAAACTATATAATATAATTTTTCTTCAATATGATATCATTAAAATCTAATTACAAATTTTACCGGGAATCTATTTCATGGTGGAGAAGAGAATCATCATTTGATGGGGAAGAGAATTGAAATTTGATAGCAATTTTTTTTTTTTTCAATACAACATTTTCAAAATTTAATTACAAAATTTATAGGACATCTAACTCACCAAAATCACAAGATAATTATTATGAACATTGTAATGTGATGAAGAAGAAAACTAAAAATTAATAAAATATTCATAATAATTAAATTTGATCAATTTAATACATTAGTATTAAGTAATTGTGTTATACGTTAATAAAAAAACTAAATTTATTAATAAAGATTTAAAATTTAATTATTCATACAAAAAAAAAATATTAAAGAAAATTAGAATTGGACAAAGATATAACAATATTCAACTCATCAACTAAAATCTATATATAAATTATGGTCAACTAATCTATAGGAAATTGAATTATTGACTTTTTTGACAAAATCATTCATGTCTATTCAAACTCTATAGATCTATATTTATTTGGAAAATATTTAATATTTCAATATTTTTAATACAATAATTCTTTTAAATACAATAATTATATCATTTTTTTAAAATCTGAACTGAAAATATATTATAGTATATAAAATATTTGCTCGACATAAATGTACAACCATTACAAAATAACTTGCCTATCTAGGCTCACTATCAATTAAAAAAAAACAAAACTATGGTATCTAGTACAAAATTTCTCCCCTCAATGGACATAGTGGCATTACAATATTCTAGAGATACTAACTTATATGATCCCCAACATATACCGACAATACATAAAAACTAACATAACATAAGAATTGAGATTATTTATAGCCCCATCATCTGGGGAAACTAACTCTTAAATTGAGCGTTCAAAGTTGACCATTTGACAACTAAGACATTTAGAGCAATGGAAACATATGCCACCAGAGCTAACTGCATCTTGATTGGCCTTGCATTTAAGTTCCTCTATCATTCGTTTGAGTTGCACCAACTCATCCTCCATTCTAATAACCCTCCCTACAACTCAATAATGACCTCCAACATAGTGGTGGAGGAAGTGACATTCAACTGTTGGTTCTTCACAATTTATTTGATTTTCTCTTGCATGGTTTGAACAGTCTCCTTGAGACCTTGAAACTCGATTCCTTGAAACAACAACCCCCGAAAAAAGAAGTTGCTTAGGGAATACACAACTTGTCCAAAGGCAAACACACAAAAGGGTTAGGTGACAAGGGTCCACTTCTACCCTGCAAACGACCCAAACTAACTCCTTGGATCACTGGCTCAACATGCCACCCCAACTGCCTAGTGTGGTGTAACCCAGCCCAAAGGGCCCGCTGTTCCACACGTCCGTATGTGATGACGTGTCCACAAATATCAGCTTGTGTTCTCGTGTGGAGATTGTCCATGGAGATTTCTTTACTGTGGGTTGTAGTTGTAATTTTAATGTGGCATTTATGGCTCGCCCTAATGCCTCGATCCTGGTTCCGACTTGCTCTTTGTGCCAAGAAACAGGCTCTTTTGGTTATTCTGGATTGTTCTTTTCGCTGGGAATGTCTGTGAGGGTTTTCTGGGTTTGTTTTGTGGAACACTATTTCGTTTGTAACGGTGAATATTGGTTGTTCTCGGGTGGTAACTGTTCACGAATACTCCTCCACTTGACTTGGCCGTGAACTTATGGAAAGTTTCGCTTGTATGTTGGTGTCGTTCGGCTCTGTGGTGTTGATTCGAATCTGGTAAGTTCCTGACTGTTGCTTTTATAACTGCATGTGCTCTGTAAATGGTTTTCTGTCAGATTTGCCCTTCGTATTCTTGTTCGCTGTATGTGGACCTGAGTATATGGTTCGGTCAGGGTTTCTTTTCGAATTCTTTCTTTTTTGTTTGTGGACCTGTGTATGTGGTGTTGTTAGGGGTTTATTCTCGAACTCTTGTTGTTTCTATGGTTCAAGTCTGGTTATCGAACCTCATGCTTTCCGCTACTCTAGGTTTTCATTTCGTGAATGTTGGTGACTGCTCTGAACACAGGGTTACTCTCGCGGTCGCTCGTTGGCTCGAACAAGTAATGTCTTCCATCCCTGCTTCAACCTATCCGGCTTCTGTTACTGTTGCTTACCCACTTTGCTCCTTTGGTCTCCAGCTCTGCAACTCATCCGTGATGACGTTATGGCTCAATTTCAACTCTGCTTGCTCAGGTAACTATGGTGGTTTTCTCAGCGTGCATTGGTTTGTTTAACTGAGTGGTTTCTCCCTTAACACATATGTAACTTAGTTTTGGTGTTTGTTGGTTACAGGTTGTTGGTTGTGGCCTGAGCACGCGGATTCTCCAGTTCCTTTTGTCACAGTGAACCGATTCTCGGTAGGCCTGACTCCTCAAACTTTCGGTCTATTATCCCGAATGATTAATGGTCATGGGTACTGTAGGTTGTCTGTAGTTTTTCGTTGTCTGTAGCTCGTCGTTGTCTGTAGCTTGTCGTTGCTATTTCTTACGCCTTCGATTTGCACAATGGTCATTGAATAGAAAGGTTGTCGTTGGCTATGGATGAACCCTTGTCAAGGGTTTCGGTTGTAATGCTACTTCGGTTACACACTTAATTTTGTTTAACTTACAGGGATGGAACCCGTGGTATACATATATGTTATGTTTCACAACAATTAATAGAAAGTGCTTGGCAATCGATTTCGATTTCTCAATGGAATGCAAAAAAAAATACGTAATAGAATTACCTCTGTGCTGTGGTCGCTTTCTGTATGCAATTATTTTGTCGTGGTCGCTTTCTGTGTGCAATTATTTTGTCCTATACTTCAATTGTTTGTGCCTCTTGGTTCTTTGCTTGGCTATGTGCGGAAATTTGCCCAGGTTGGAGATAAATTGTGTGTTTATATTCGAGGTGTAGAACAGTGCTTTACGTAGGCATTCTCAATTTGTTTCTTTATCAAACTATAACAAAAAGACTAATACTAGAATGAACAATGAAAATGTTTGCAGATGGACAATGGTCTGAGAGATCTATATTTGTATATTGTTCGTTTTATTACTCTCCTTCTGAAATTGCTGAACCCTTTCCCTCTGTTACATTTTGGCTTTTATGCCCTTCCATTTCAGTTGATTTTGCAATTAATCAAACTGCCATAGGATTTAGTTACAAAAAGATCTTGTTATCGTTGATAACCATATTTGTCTGACATTACAAGATTTGTATGAGCAGTTTGTCATTTCTCTCCTAATTTAACAAACTATTCCCTAGCTACTGTTCGAACTACAGTAATTCTAGCTGTCTAACTAATTGTGACTGAATTTACCGACTCTGTTAAAAAAACAAGTTAATTAAAAAAAACTATCTCATGAATACGTAAAAATAAAATAATCCAGTTGATCAATAATCTTCAAACCTGGTTGAGACTTTGCCTGGTTATGGCGAGCTAGATGCTCCTGCATCAGGCTCCCGGGGTAAATGGAGATCATGACTCCGGTCCATGAGCTCCTCGACCGAAGTTCCTATTTGTGCAATCTGCTTGGCGTCAAGCCATGAGCTGTCCTCAATCGGGAGATCCTTCCACTTGACCAGGTACTGTAAGTAGTTCTTCCGCCGAGTACGTCTAGCCACTTGAGTTTCGAGGATGCCTTCAATCTCAGGAGGTTGAACATAAGGCATCTGTCTCTTCCAAGTTTCTCCATCCTCCTGGGTATTCCATGTGGATTGTCTGGGTCCATCTTCTTTTTCCTCCGTGGGGTCATCCGTGTATGGGAACAGATCTGCTACGTTAAAGATAGGTGAAATGCCTATCCCGGGTGGCAATTGTATCTCGTAGGCAGTTGCCGAAAATTTTCGAAGGACTTTACAAGGACCTATCTTTTTATACTTCATTTTATTGTATGTACCCTTAGGGAAATGTTCCTTACTTAGGTGTGCAAGGAATTCGTCCCCCACTTCAAACGGAACTCCCCTCCTCTTTAAATCTGCATGTTGTTTGTATTTTAAGCTGCTGTCCTGTAATTTTGCTGTCACCTATTCATGTAAGTCTCTCATTGCGTTAGCAAAATCCTCTCCGTCTGCACTCCATCGTTCCCGTAAGCCAAGATCCCGAAGTTCATGCACTCCGCGAGGGTGCATGCCATATAGGATCTGAAAGGGACTGAAACCTGTGCTACGGTTAGGCAAGTCGTTGTAAGCGAACTCTGCTTGCACTAGCACTTGGTCCCACATCCGTGAATTCTCCCCGACTAAGCTGCGTAACAGGTTTCCCAAACTCCTTTTCACAACTTCTGTCTGCCCGTCGGTTTGCGGGTGATATACAGAACTCTAGCTTAAGTGTGTGTTCATTTTTTTCCATAAGGTACGCCAAAAATGTCCCGTGAATTTCACGTCCCTGTCTAAAAGGATAGTTTTGGGTAATCCATGTAACCTGAAAATCTCATTGAAAAACAAGTGGGCCACGTGGGTGGCGTCACTAGTTTTCCGGCAAGGTATAAAATGTGCCATTTTCGAGAACCTATCCACCACTACCATTACTGAATCATATCCTCTCTGTGTCTTTGGCAGTCCAAAAAAAAATCTAGACTGACAGAATCCCATGGCCTGCTTGGGACAGGTAACGGTGCATACAGTCCTGTGTTCTGGTTGTGCCCCTTCGCCAATTAGCACACTTTACACTTAGTCACAAAACGTTGTACGTCTCGTCGCATTCTTGGCCAAAAATAGAAATTACTAAGTTGTTCTAGGGTCTTATCTATGCCGAAGTGTCGGCCCAAACCCCCACTATGTTTCTCGCGAATAATATTCTCCCTCATTGAACAGTTAGGTATGCACAGTTGTCCTCCTTTAAACAACAACTTTTCCTGTATATTATAGTCCAACCAAGGACTGTTACCCCTTATCAAAGGGTTCTGGCACGCCTCATAGGCTTCTCTGAAATCTGTGTCCGTCTGGTAAAGGTCCCGTAAATGCTCAAAACCCAACACCTGTACAGCACTCTCCTGCAAAAGTAGAGCCTTTCTACTCAATGCGTTGGCCACCTTGTTTGCTTGCCCACTAATGTGCTTCAGCACAAAATTAAAACTCTGTAAATACTCCACCCATTTGGCATGTTTGTGGTTGAGTTTGTGTTGCTGCATTACATATTGTAGTGCAGAATTATCCGAAAACAACACAAATTCATTCCCCAGTAAATAATGCCTCCAGTGTCTTAAGGCCTGTACAACTGCATAAAACTCTTTGTCATACGAGGAGTATTTCTGCCTACTCTCATTCAACTTCTCGCTGAAGAATGCCACAGGATTGTCCTCTTGACTGAGTACAACCCCGATTGTTGTCCCGCTAGCGTCACAACGTACCTGAAAAAACTTCTGGAAATCTAGTAGCCTTAGGATCGGCCTCTCAGTAATCTTCCTCTTCAATAACTGAAAACTTTTCTCCGCTGCTTCTGTCCACCGAAAAGGCTGACTGGCCTTTTTGATGGTATCCAGCATGGGTGCACAAATTCCGCTGAAGTTCTTAATAAAATTCCTATAAAAACTTGCCAGTCCGTGGAAACTACGTACCTCAAATAAATTTTTCGGAGACGACCAATTTACTATTGCCGCTACCTTCTTCGGATCCATCTTCAGTTCATTTTCTGCTATCACAAACCCCAAATAAATTAATTCCTTCTGCAGAAAAGTACATTTCTTCAAGTTTATCAGTAGTTTGTTCTGCTGTAGTTTCTCCAACACTTTACGCACATGTCGAAGGTGTTCTTCTTTCATTCTGCTAAAAATAAGGATGTCATCTAAATAAACTATCACAAACTTTCCAATATATTCCTTCAACATCTCATTCATTAGCCTCATGAATGTGCTGGGCGCATTACTCTGCCCAAATGGCATGACCAGCCACTCATACAGCCCCTCATTTGTTTTAAAGGCCGTCTTCCACTCGTCCCCCTCCCGTATCCGAATCTGATGATACCCGCTTTTCAAATCTATTTTGGAGAAATAAGCCACCCCACTTAAAAAGTCCATCATATCATCCATTTGCGGTAACGAAAATCTATACCGGATGGTGATTTTATTGATGGCTCTTGAGTCGGTGCACATTCGCCATTCCCCTCCCTTCTTGGGAGCGAGGACTGTCGGCACAACACATGGGCTCAAGCTTTCCCTTATTAAACCTTTGTCCAACAGTTCTTGCACCTGTTTCCTGATTTCTTCATTATCCTTGGGGCTCATTCGGTAGGCTGCTTTATTTGGCAAGCTGGCTCTGGGTATAAAATCAATGTGGTAACTAATACTCTGCCTGGGGGGCAACTTGTCTGGCAAGTCATCTACAACTATGTCTGTAAACTCTTCCAACATTCGCTGTATCTCTATGGGCAAATATGATATTTTAGTGTGTAACATAACTGTCCTTGTTTTCTTGACTACCACATAACTTATTTCGCTACCCTCTACCTGTTTTAAAAACTGCTTTCCACTCACTAGCAATGCTTTGGTTTCACTTGTTTTAGCTGCTCCTTTCTCTTCCTTGATAGGCACAAGGGTATGCCTGACCCCGTCTTTCTTGAATTTATAACAATTCACCACTCCATCGTGTGTTACCTTCCTATCATATTGCCAAGTCCTGCCCAACAATATGTGACATACGTCCATTGGCATGATGTCGCAGATAATCTTGTCCTTATATCTACCTATCTGAAACTCAACCTCGCTTTGCTCGTCCACCAGCAATTGGTGGCCCTTTTGTAACCATGAAACTCTATATGAACTGGGATGCTTTAGGCGTTTCAACCCCAGTTTTTCCACCATTTCTGTGGATACTAAATTGTCAGTACTTCCACTGTCGATTATCATTCTACAACACTTACCCTGTGATTTGCAAATCGTCCTGAACAGAGCTTTCCGCTGTGTCTGTTCGGTACTCTCGTCAACTGGTTTCAATAACACCTTATGAAGCACCAAAGCTTCTCCCGTCTCTGGGGTATTCTCCGCCTCTTGAGGGAGTGCTGTTGTTTCCTCCAGTTGCGCCACGTACGCACCTCGCTGTCCAGCTGAATCTGCTTCTGGACACTCAAACGAGCGATGCTCCCACTTGTGGAATCTATAACACTGATAACCAGCCCCTCTTCCTCGGCCATTTCCTCTGCTGCGCTGGGACGATCTGCCACCTCTCATACTGTCTCCTTTCTCTGTTGTTCCTAAAGTTTTCAAATTGTTGGCTTCCTCACTGCTGCTAATAGTCTGGCCCCTGCCATAGGACTGGCCTTTCCCTCTGCTGGATCCTCGTCCTCTCTGGGCATTCTGCCTTCTGGTAATTTTCTACTCCACTTTTATTGCGCTTTGGTATGCCTCCTCGGTATTATTTGGAGACAAAATACTTATTTCATCTAGAATTTCCATTCTCAGCCCATTAACATACCTAATTGTCCTTTCTGTGGTATCTTCTGTATATCCGGCTCGCAAATTCACCCGGTAGAACTCCTCCATGTACTCCTTTACAGTCAATCCTCTCTGCCTCAAATTTTGTACCTGCCTATGTAATGCAATTTGATAGTCCCTTGGGAGAAATTTTCCCTTCAACTTGGCCACCATTCTTGACCAAGTTTTAATCGGCGCTTTATTCAACCTCTTCCTCTCGTTCTGGACACTATCCCACCATAGGGTTGCGTGTCCCTTCAGCTTCGTCGCTGCGAATTTGACTCTACGGTCTTCGCTAACTTCCTCGCACTCAAAATACTTGTCCATCTCGCTAATCCAATCTAACAAAACATCGATAGACAGGCTGTCGTCGTATGTCGGGAGCTCTAGTTTAGGTCTATTGTTTTCTAGTAAAACAGACTTTAGCAATTTCACCTCTGCGGATTCACCTTCAGGTCCATCTGCTGCCACTTCTACTTCCTCTTCACTTACATCGCCCATTTCTGGATCTCTTCGTCTACCTGCCTCCACTGCTTCCAAACGAGCAGTAAGAACTCTGAGTTCCTCTCGTAACACTTCATCTACCATTCTACGAGCACCTCAGCCTCGTCCTCGTCGCCCTACTTCCATATTCTCAATCTACTTAACTATCCTCTGATACCACTCTGGTGTAACCCAGCCCAAAGGACCCACTGTTCCACACGTCCGTATGTGATGACGTGTCCACAAATATCAACTTGTGTTCTCGCGTGGAGATTGTCCGTGGAGATTTCTTTACTGTGGGTTGTAGTTGTGATTTTAATGCGGCATTTATGGCTCGCCCTAACGCCTCGATCCTGGTTCCGACTTGCTCTTTGTGCCAAGCAACCGGCCCTTTTGGTTATTCTGGATTGTTCTTTTCGCTGGGAATGTCTGCGAGGGTTTTCTGGGTTTGTTCTGTGGAACATTGTTTCGTTTGTAATGGTGAATACTGGTTGTTCTCAGGTGGTAACTGTTCACGAATACTCCTCCACTCGACTTGGCCGTGAACTTATGGAAAGTTTCGCTTGTATGTTGGTGTCATTCGGCTCTGTGGTGTTGATTCGAATCTGGTAAGTTCCTGACTGTTGCTTTTATAACTGCATGTGCTCTGTAAATGGCTTTCTGTCGGATTTTCCCTTCGTATTCTTGTTCGCTGTATGTGGACCTGATTATATGGTTCGGTCAGGTTTTCTTTTCGAATTCTTTCTCGTTTGTTTGTGGACCTGTGTATGTGATGCTGTTGGGGGTTTATTCTCGAACTCTTGTTGTTTCTATGGCTCAAGTCTGGTTATCGAACCTCATGCTTTCCGCTACTTTGGGTTTTCATTTCGTGAATGTTGGTGACTGCTCTGAGCGCAGGGTTACTCTGGTGGCCGCTCGTTGGCTCGAACAGGTAATGTCTTCCATCCCTGCTTCAATCTATCCGGCTTCTGTTACTGTTGCTTACCCACTTTGCTCCTTTGGTCTCCAGCTCTGCAACTCATCCGTGACGACGCTATGGCTCAATTTCAACTCTGCTTGCTCAGGTAACTATGGTGGTTTTCTCAGCGTGCATTGGTTTGTTTAACCGAGTGGTTTCTCCCTTAACACATATGTAACTTAGCTTTGGTGTTTGTTGGTTACATGTTGTTGGTTGCGGCCTGAGCACGCGAATTCTCCAGTTCCTTTTGTCACAGTGAACTGATTCTCAGTAGGCCTGACTCCTCAAGCTTTCGGTCTATTATCCCGAATGACTAATGGTCACGGGTACTGTAGGTTGTTTGTAGTTTGTCGTTGTCTGTAGCTCGTCGTTGTCTGTAGCTTGTCGTTGCTATTTCTTATGCCTTCGATTTGCACAATGGTCATTGAATAGAAAGGTTGTCGTTGGCTATGGATGAACCCTCGTCAAGGGTTTTGGTTATAACGCTACTTCGGTTACACACTTAATTTTGTTTAACTTACAGGGATGGAACTCGTGGTATACATATATGTTATGTTTCACAACAATTAATAGAAAGTGCTTGGCAATCGATTTCGATTTCTCAATGAAATACAAAAAAAAATGCGTAACAGAATTACCTCTGTGCTGTGGTCGCTTTCTGTATGCAATTATTTTGTCGTGGTTGCTTTCTGTGTGCAATTATTTTGTCCTGTACTTCAGTTGTTTGTGCCTCTCGGTTCTTTGCTTGGCTGTGTACGGAAATCCGCCTAAGTTAGAGATAAATTGTGTGTTTATATTCGAGGTGTAGAACAATGCTTTACGTAGGCATTCTCAATTTGTTTCTTTATCAAACTGTAACAAAAAGACTAATACTAGAATGAACAATGAAAATGTTTGCAGATGGACAATGGTCTGAGAGATCTATATTTGTATATTGTTCGTTTTATTACTCTCCTTCTGAAATTGCTGAACCCTTTCCCTCTGTTACATTTTGGCTTTTATGCCCTTCCATTTCAGTTGATTTTGCAGTTAATCAAACTGCCATAGGATTTAGTTACAAAAAGATCTTGTTATCGTTGATAACCATATTTGTCTGACATTACAAGATTTGTATGAGCAGTTTGTCATTTCTCTCCTAATTTAACAAACTATTCCCTAGCTACTGTTCAAACTACAATAATTCTCGCTGTCTAACTAACTGTGACTGAATTTACCGACTCTGTTAAAAAAACAAGTTAATTAAAAAAAACTATCTCATGAATACGTAAAAATAAAATAATCCAGTTGATCAATAACCTTCAAACGTGGTTGAGATTTTTCCCAGTTATGACAAGCTAAATGCTCCTGCATCATAGTGGCATTGTCCAATTGAGAAGAGAAGGCAGAGAACCCCTCCAAACTAATAGTGCACAAGACACACATAACATAAAGACACCTTTTTGGTTATTGTGACAATGAATATAAAAAAAAATGGTTTTGAACTTTTCAAGAGCTTGATAGATTCGTTTGATGATAGTTTGAAGCTTGAAATGTGGTGGGAGAGAATTACCAACGGGAAATTTTTTAAGCATAGTCACCCACAATTAAATACCTATTTCTGATACCTATTAAAAACTTCATAAAAATGTTTCTAAACACCATGGAAAAGTGTATTCCCATGAATCTAAAGTGAAAAATCACCCTCTACGGCTCTACAATAACTTTATTATAAAATTTAATAAAACATTTTAATTTTTAATTAAATCTCATTTTACATACAACGTTGTCATTTTTTATTTATTTAAAATTTTAATTTAAATTAAACCTCATTTTGCATATGGTGTTACTATCATATTTTATCATATTTTATGTGTCTTTTCAAACTATCAATAAAAAGTTTGGATGGTTAATTAAATTCTTTAATTTTACATTTGATGGTTGATTAAATTCTTTAATTTTCATGTGATTTTAGTGCAATGTTTTTATTGTGATTTTAGTGTGATCGGTAAATTGTTTTTCCCGAAAATTAGTAAAAAAGTTTGGATTCCTTGTTTATAGAGATTATAATTATTAATTAAATAAGTCACTTAATTTATGGATTATTAATTTTATCAAAGTAAAAGTAATGTATAATTGTTATTTTCAAATCATTTTTAAATGGTAGTTTTTAAATATATATTATTTTTTAATAAGAATTTGAATTTAAAATTTGAAATCATAAATATCATGGTTATAAATATTTTAAAAGTTATATGTTTGTGTTTTTTTTAAATATCAACATGCCCTCTAATCGTTCAATTTATTGATGTTCTTCAATATGAGGAGTCTTTTAAATTTCTTCATTTAAAGGGTTTTTGGAAGAGTTTTTTATGTCTAAAAAATTAGGCTTTATTTTTATATAATTATTGTTATCCTTCAACATGAGAGAGTCTTATAGGTTTGCATGTCTAGAGGTTTGATCGGTCTCGACCCTTGATAAATCATGAGTTAAGATGGATCTAAGTTGGTTAAAAAAAATAACTCGTGTTTTTGTTTTTGTTTTTTTTTTTGCTTTTTTAATTAAATAATTATAATGAGTAGTAGTTGTTGTTGTTGTTGTTTTTTTTTTTTTTTTTAACAAATTTTTCCATAAATCTTTTTAAAAACTTTGCTATAAGACCCTCTCATGCAGAAGGACAAGAAAAATTATACAAAAATAAAGTATACTTTTTTAGACATAAGCACCATTCACAAAAACCTTTAAGTCAAGAAGTTAAAACACTTTCATAAGAGCACTCTCATGATGGAGGACAACAATAAATAGAAGTATTTTTGATCTGAGATTTTTTTTTTAAAGGTATTTTTGGTTTGAGAAATTTCTTTTACACTAAATATAATTACTTATACAAAACTGAAGCGAAAAATGTAAAATGCATTTCAATAAACCTGATTCACATGAAACCCATTATTTATATAACATATAATTATACAAAAATAAAGCATAAATTTTCAGACATAAGGACTATAAATACATGAATCAAAATCATTGAAATGGGATTCCCTAATTATTATTATTATTTTAAGATACTCAAAAATAAAACCTAAATTTTGAGATATAAGGACCATTCACAAATGCATTAAAGGAAAAAGTTAAGGCACTTGAAAAAAAACACTCTCATAAGAGGACAACAATAAATAGAAGTATTTTTGGTGTGATAATTTTCTTATATTTACATAAATCATTCACAAAAGTTTAAAATATAATTTAAAAAATAAAAAACAAAAATAAAGTGAAAGTAGCTCTTGCTTTTATTTTTAGTTTTTGAGATTGACAAATCAAATAGTCACAATCCTTGAATCAATTTATCAATCTTGTGTGTGTGTATAGCTCTTACACAAAAATATTCAAATCTCAAATTTGGCACAACAAATTGAGGCTTGATTGCCTATAAAACACTCTCATGTTGGAGGACACCAATAATTATACAAATGCAAAACCTAATTTTTGAGACTTAAGGCATATAGATACATAAATGAAAATAATTGAAACTAGATTTTTTTTTTTTTTTTTAAGACTCTCTGATAAAAAAGAATAAGCCTAATTTTTCAAACATAAGGACTATAGATACATGAATCAAATTCTTTGAAAAACGATAAAGAGAAAATAACAATTTTTTTTAAATTACGAAATTATAATGAAAAATGTTTTATCAAAATTTTCCTTTTTGTTTTAAACTTTGCTTGTAAGACACTCTCATGCTGGAGGACAACAATAATTATAGAAGAGTAAAGCTTATTTTTTCAGACATAAAGTTTATAGATATATAAAAAAAATCACTGAAATGGGATTCCCTTATCTTTGAAAACATTACTTATAAGGCACTCTAATACAAAAGTAAATCTTATACAAAAATAAAGCCTAATTTTTCATACATAAAGACCATATATAATATATATATATATATATATATATATATTATATATATATATATATAGTAAATGAGTAATTATAATGAAAAATGTTTCATAAAAGAATTTCCCCTTTTTCTCTAAACTTTGCCTATAAGACGTTAGGTTGGAGAAAAATAATAATTATTCAAAAGCAAAGCCTAGTTTTTCAGACATAAGGATTATAGATACATAAATCAAAATCATTGAAACTGGATTCCCTTATTTTTTTGAATAATTTTCCTATAAGACACTAGTACAAAAATAAAGCCTCAAACATAAAGAATATAGATACATAAATAGAAATCATTGAAACAAGATTCCTTGATTTTTTTGAAAATTTGGCTATAAGATACTCTGGTAAAAACAATAAAGCCTAATTTGGTGTTCTGGAGGGAAGGCACATAAAGACAATAGATACATAAATGAAAACAATTGAAACAAGGTCCCCTATTTTTTTAAAAAAACTACATAAAGACTATAGATACATAAATCAAAACCATTGAAATGAGATTCTTTTTTTTTTTGAAAACTTCACCTATAAGATTTTCTAACTTTGCCTATAATATTCTTTGATACCAAAATAACTCCTAATAAGTGTTCTGTAGAGTAAGACTTACATTTACCAATAATAGCCACCTATGAGATTGACAAATCAAGATCCTGATCCCCGAGTCTCTTTGTGAATCTTTTGTGTCTATATATAGCTCTCACACAAAAGGATTCAAATCTAGCACAACAAATTGGTCATTGGTTATTTTTATGTGTGGAAAATTCTTGGAATTTTAGGCCTTTGAATAAGTATATTAGAGAAGAATACCATGAGAAAAAACCATGGGTTGTGAAAATTATTAGTGAAAATGTTTACATAATGGTAAATTGACTATTTTATTATAATTGAATGATATTTTATTTATTTATTTATTTTATAGGGCTACATTAAAAGAATAATACCATGAGAGAAAAACCATAGGTTGTGAAATCCTGAGTCAAAATGTTTCATATGGGTAAAATGACTATTTTATTTTAATTAAATAATTTTATTTTTTATATTATTATTTATGGTTTTATTTCTTGTTTTATGATTTTATTTTTATGTAATTATATCGAGTCAAATTTTATTAAACAATTATAATTATTACTTATTTATTTTATTTATTTTTATTTAAATTTTAATTAAATTTGTTTTATATAATTTGATTAAGTCAAAATGTTAGAGATTACAACATTTTATTTTTAAATTTGATTTTATTTTTATTTTTATCTTTATGTAATTAGATCAAATCAAAATGTTTAATAAGACATGACATGAAAAAACATTATAACATCTCTTCCATCATCACATTATAACATCTCTTCCATACTTCGCTCAAGAGCACTTCTCATCCATATTTCCATCTCAAGTGATTTGATCCCTCTCCGCACTTGGCAAATCTAGATATAAGAAAAATATACGCTGGAATTATAACATGTATGTTTCCATAGGTTGTAACATATTGTTGTTGAGAACTTCGGGAATCCTGTGTGCATTGTTTGAAGAGCCCAACGTTTCGAGTGAACACTTCACCCATTGTTAAGGGAAGGAAGCAAACTGATGATAGGAAGAGTGTTTGACCAAAATATATAGAGAATGGAGTAAAGAGTTAGCCGTTAAATATAGTAAGATTAAAGGACCATTGCATGATAATTTTGATTAGTCCAAATTATCATGCAATGGTCCTTTAATATTAATATCTCTAGTGACTTATTCTGCACTCCATTCTCTATAAGAAAGAAAGAAATTTTAACATCCATGAGGCTGAAGATAACATATGGGATAGATTGCTTCTTCATCTGGTTGATGTCTTAAACCCTTCTCCTATGAAGCTTCATAATAAATGCTCCCAGCGTCTCGACAAACCCCTCGTTAAATAGATTATCCCAAGAGCTAGCTGCCAGAATATCTGCATAACTTTCCCTGTTGTCTTTGAAGGCATCACATTCTAAAATGAAATGCTTTTATGTTTACATTTTTCTGGAAGAACAAAAAATTCATACTCTTTCCTCCCACACTTATTTTGACATTTTCCAACTCTCTATTTCACAACAGAGTTGACGAGAATTAGTCATTAACTGAGCAATATGAATTTTGGCTCTGAAGAAATATTGGCCTCTATGTACGCTTTTTGTTGATTATTATGAGTGGGATTAAACACTTCAATATAGTACTTTTTCTTTATCCCTAATTCCTTATCCCAAATACGCTTGTGGAACTTATCCATAACAAAATATTTTATCTCTTTACTGTCTATGGGATAGGTGTTCAAACAAATACCCCATTTACTAAACTATTTGTTATTTTGCTGCATCCAAGTCTTCTTTCTTTTGCACAATATCTCATCAAAGACAACCTTAGGCCATCTTCCCTCTTCCATTTGCTCAATTTTTTTTAAATACCTTATGACTCACATCATAACAATTACTTCAATAGGAGCATCCCTTATTTCACTCAACAAGATAGCATAAGGAACTGCACTTTTAATCTTGAATTTGTTTGTAGTCAAACGCTTCTGAATTTTCTCAATTTGTCTCTAGTGCAAGTCGGATGTACTGCTAGCCCATAGTTCACAACCATAGAGAATCATCAGAATCACTAGAAGCCCAAAAATAATTTAAGTGGTATTATAGTCCCATAACTCTGCCTATGAAAAAGTTTGCACTTTAAAATAAGTTTGCCTTTGAAAATTTTGATCGATAAAATTCATGTCAGATCTATAATTTTAATCTTTATATCAGATTTGTGGTTAAGATAAATCTATGCTCGTGTGAAATATATAGTCCCTACCATTCTCTTCATTGGCAACACACTTAACTAAGCCAAGTCAAACTAAGTTATTTCAATTGGGGATGAGGAGTGTATAGATACACAAGTGAACAGAATTGTCAAAGCTGTAGTTTTCATCTCTGGTGTTGCTCCACTTCCAGCAAGCCTGGATAGTACCCCGACAGAGTCACTTCAGGAACACAAACATTGATCCACTACTAGTGAGCCTGGAAAGTACCCTGACATAGTTACTTGCTTCACCTCTTCACGCAGGAAGCCTTTCTCTTCTTTTTCCTTTATTTCTTTTTTTCACTTTGTTCATAGAACTGTGCATAGGCACTTATTAATTTCATGAGGTGGAAGAAGGATCCCAAATTATTGAGAGCAGAAGAGGATGTCCTTGCAGAGAAGGATATTTATATATACCTCTGACACACTTTTTAAGGTTTTCCTCCCCTTCTTACTCTACTCAATTTAGCTAACAAGGAATAACCAAAAAGTATAAAAGAAAGATTAGAGAAGGCAGTACTAGTTATAGGTTCAAGCATTGCGAATTCACCATGGTTTTCTCAGAAAAATAAAGTATTTTCCATCAAAGTATCATAAACTAAAATATGAAAGATTCATGCAAAGAGAGGGAATAAACAAATAACCAAGCATTGACAGTAGCACAAATTCCTCGTGAACTTCACCATTCTTGCTTTGGAAACCAAACACGGTCTCATGTGGAAGCTGCATACAACTGAAAATAAACAAAAAGACAAAAAAAGGAGTAAGATGGAAAGTAAATTAAAGCAAAACAAAGCAATGAAAACAAACAAACTACTCCTACTCCTAAACTAACCAAGAATAGGCCAGACCTACATACAATGAAATTTTCAGTGTAACCACTAATGCATTGGTTGGCCTATATAGGAGAGGGAATGCATATCAAAAGAGATATTCAAAAACAACAACAAACAAGAAAGATAAGGCAATACATACCATGACATTCGAATTTTGAAAATGCACGCATAGATATATGAAAGAAAATCACATGCGAGGAATTTTGCGGATGCACTATGATGTTCAAACACATTGCGACAACATGACATGTAAGAACAAAATTTTGAACTTTGGAACTGGGAGAACATGAAGAAAGAAGAACACATTTATTTCACAACGGAGCTCGCCAGGTATGACTCCTCCAATAAATGAATGACAGGGTCGTGCAAAACAGATGGAGGATGCAAAAACTATGAAATAGAGTGATTTTCAATTTGTGCAGAGTGATGAGGAGCCTTGAAAGATACATCACTATTCTGATCGCAATTGGAACTAGTCTCAAGACTATGAGAACCTGACATAACCATCAGTTGGGGCTAAAGTACCTCGACAACTTGCGGAAGTTCCAAATCATCAAAATATAGATCATCGAAAACCGATGGATTAGAAAAATCAACAGTGGAAAAATTAGAGTCATGACCAGATGAATGGGTGAATAGATCATGAAAACCATGATCAGAAAGATCAAGATAAAAAATAGAGGCATCCTCATGATCTGATGAATTATAAAGAGGGTAAGATTGAAAAAAAGAAATTTCACCCTGTAATTCTTCATAATGATGAGATGATGGATTGAAAGATCAAGAACATAAGATTTTTCCTCTTCGCATTTGACTATAAAAATAACATCCCACTAGTTCTGAGTATGATCGAAAATAACATAATCATAAACTGGTTCTTTTAAAGATTCAATAGGAATGGTGAAATCGTAGAATATGTCACAGTAATGAGGGGAACGTGTGGAAGGAGAAAGATCAACCTTCATCACAAATTCTTGTTTAGAGATAGACTCCCACACATAGTCATTGTAAATTATATCACCGTTTGGCTGCTCAACATTAACTCCATCCTGAAATTGATCCTCATGAATATCAACAGAAATAGATGAAATAGGTGAACCAAAAAACTCATAATCAGGAAGACCAAAATAATCAATGGGTGGAGGACAAGGCGATAACACATCATTGCAAACATTAGATTCACAATCCAAACTTGATCTTGAATTTTGAGTATGCGAGGTAGGATAAGATGGTGGTAGATCAACGAGTGAAATCTCAAGTTCTCCCACCTGAACCTGTGTAAATGGAGCTATTAAATAAAGGGAATACAAAGAGCCACTTGGAACAACAACTTCATTCATCATAGATTTAGAAGCTCTATAACCAAGGTACGTTGGGAGACTTTCAAAAGAATCATATTCGTGTGGATTCATTGAAATGTGAACAAGAAATTCAAATTTATCTTTCATTAAATTCCAATCAATATTATCTTCAAAGAATTAGAAACAAAAATGAATGAAACGATCATGAAAATTATAAAGATATTCATCAAGTTCTTTTTACAATTGCATGATTTTGTTGAACACAGATTTATAATCATACCCGTCAAAGGTGCGGTAAAGCTTTGTGACAAGATGTTTGAAAGAGTGAATGGAAGTGACTAGAAATGTGTAATACCATTCCTTTACACGCACTTTGAATGTGAGGATGAACAACCTGCAAACAGTATCCTCATAATGGATATTGTTTTTCGTGCAAATTAAAAAAAATGAGCAGTCTGCTCGAGAATGGTTGTTCCACCGTCGCCATCAAATTTCAAATTTGACAAGTCATGAATAATTCTCACAGGCACTTTCATATTTGTGGTTCGTCGAGGTTAAGGTTTGGGAAGAAGCCATTAAATATGTGGAAAGGTCAAACAGACTTCATGGGCTTAGCTTGTCATTTGGCCCTCCTTCTAGTGCCACAAATGTTAACGATGCTTGACCCACCAATATTCAGGGGATCTCCCCGATATGGAGTCCCAATTAGACCTCACACCATTTTGTGTAGAAGTCCCATCCAAACTATGACCCAGTTTCCAATGCAGTGGGTTTTAATGATGTGCCTTGGTTGCAATAACACATAGAGTGATGTATGGTGACTTTGGTGGGAACAATGTGTGACTTTGCAGAAGGTCAAGTGCAATGCATGGAAGTTCTAACATGTGAAGGGAAAATGAGTGACTCCCTTAGAAGGCTGTAATAGTATGTAACTTGAAAGGAACAAATGAGCATAAATGACATCACAAGCTAATCTGTGAAAAAACTCACAGGTTAACAATGATGGAATTAAACAACAACACACATTGAACAAGATTCATACCAATGCAAATGAAATAGCTCATAAGAATAAGCATACGTTAAATGACATACATTGCAAACATAACAAGAATAGTCCTACTATATTCACAACATATGCATGAAAACGTGCCAACTCTTAGCTTTTATTAAGTGAAAGGTCCAATCATACATATACCATTAACATACCAGTAACCCCAATAGTGGAATGTGAGGTCAATATCACTTTCTCCTCCAAAGAAAGATACTCCCTCTATGCTATGGAGAAGCCAAGGCTATCATAAACTCCCAAGCTCCCGATTCTAAGCCTAACCCTAGCCAAAATCTTGGCTCCCCAAAAGGCCTTTACATGAGTTATGATGGTGTATTTATAACAAGAGGGGGTGACTCTTCAACTCCCCTTTGTGACTTTTGGACTTACCTCATGACTCTTTAACTTATTTACAAAATGACTCATTACATTACATCATGAATCTTCACGTTCCAATATTGACACTTGGAATTGCACTTACAAATTAATTACAAATAATATTACAATTTACACTTGTACCCACATAATACAAAATTTGGTAGAGCCAACTAGACAACCTAATAAGACAAAACATATCATGCTTGAGTTTGGGGAAGCTACAACTCAACGACTTCCACTTGATGTCTCTCGGCCACATAACAGTGCCAAGTTCTGTACTACACAATGATATCACCAAAACTGTGTGTTGGTGTTAGGATGGAAACAAAATCTAGCCTCCATGGCATCCATGTATATAGACTTGGAACCAATTTTTGTTTCCTTATTGAGTAGGAGCAACATTGTGTTGATTTGGATAGGGCCACCAATGTACTTGTGCATATTCTATTTGTTCACCTCAAGATCTTCCTTTATGGTTACCTGTCTCCACTATTCCAAGTATTCGTCAATCTCTTATTTGACCTAGTTCATGCACTTGATCTCTGTGAGTGAACTAACTAATGGGATCCTATGGGACTTCACCAAGGGGTCTAGGTTGTTGTATAGACGTGCATACAAGGCATGAATTTTTCCAATGAATAAGGCGAGATATTTGTTGTTCTGGATCAACATTCAAACTCTTTCTTTCTCCATATCTTCCTATTGCTTTGTTTTCTTTCCCAAGTCAAGTGATTCCCCTTTGTATTGCATTGACCATTCATGCACAACAGTGATGACAGTTTGTAAATTCCTTAGAGTTTTGAAAAAATATTCACACTATTGTTGCAAGCCATGCAAGTGGACAACTTCCTTATGCACGGTAACAGGCTCCTTATAAGGATTCTGCATTGGCTCTCTAAGTATTGATACTTTACCGAGTATCGCTACCTTCAGTTCTTCTAGATGGACCTATGCAGAAGTTGTGTTCTGAGATATTGCTCGGAGTTGTTCAACCTATTGCTTAACAACCTGCAAGTTATTTTCCAATTGCTTGTTCTCGACCAACATGTTAGTGTCAGTCTTTCCAGCCTTCCTATAGTGATCAAATATGCTCTTACAAAGTGATTTTGATGTGTCAAGGTCAAATTTTGTCATTTCAGTGAGTCTTCAAGCAAAATTTTGTCACTAGGCATTAGGTCTAGGGTTTGCTTTAACTCCTTCTAAAGCTGCCTAAATGCCAATCTATGTCACTATTCAGCTGATTCTATCATCATTCATAGGGTTTTCATTATCATGTCAGTGTCTAATGAGTCATTTTATACCTTATTCATGCTTCAGTTGTGCCCAGGCAAGGTCATTTCCCTCTCCCAGGGTTTTGAAGCCA
>APFE030879929.1:0-46403 GCA_000404065.3 Pinus taeda
GAGGAGCATGTTGAAGGCAAAGCATTTTCCAAATGACTATTGGGCTGAAGCTGTAAATTGTGCAGCATATATTTTGAATAGGTGTCCTACAAAAGCAGTGATGAACAAGGTGCCAGAAGAAGCATGGAGTGGGAAAAAGCAAGGAGTCACTCACATGAGAGTTTTTGGATGTGTGGCCTATGCACACATTCCAGATCAGCTAAGGAGGAAGTTGGATAGCAAAGGGGAGAAATGTCTTTTCATTGGATACAGTGAAGAATCCAAAGCTTACAGATTGTATATCCCATCCACCAAGAAGTTTTTTATCAGCAGAGATGTTCAATTCATTGAAGAGGAAGCTTGGGATGGAAGCATAGAGAAAACAGTGAATGTTAAAAACTGTTTGTCTCATGATGAAGATGATGAGGAAGTGGCTGAAATGCATCCCCAAACAGCAGTGCCAACACAAGGACAGCAAGGAACACCATTGAGGATAAATGAGATTGCTTCTCCAAGCACACTACAAGGAGGAAATTCAAGTGCATCTTCAAGCACTTGCATACCAAATGAAAGAGGTAAGAAGTTTAGAAATCTAAGTGATATTTATGATGAAGGAATGAATTCCTTATTTGCCTTGTTTTGTCATGTTGATGATCCTATTCATTTCGATGATGCAATTAAAGATAAGAAATGGATAGAAGCTATGGATGAGGAGATGAATGCCATAGAAAGAAACAAAACATGGGATTTGGTTGAGCTACCAAAAGGTAAAGAAGTCATTGGAGTGAAATGGTTTTACAAGACCAAGAGCAATGCTGAAGGCAAGATAGAAAGGCACAAGGCAAGGCTGGTTGTCAAAGGGTACAAGCAGCAGTATGGGAGAGATTATGAGGAGACTTTTGCACCGGTTGCAAGAATGAAAACCGTGAGAGCAGTGTTGTCCATAGCAGCACAAAACAAATGGAAAGTCTACCAAATGGACGTGAAGTCAGCATTCCTAAATGGAGTGTTAAAGGAAGAGGTTTATGTTGAACAGCCTCTAGGCTATGAGAAGAAAGGTGAAGAGCACAAAGTGTGCAAATTGAAGAAAGCTCTTTATGGGCTGAAGCAAGCGCCAAGAGCATGGTACAGCAGAATAGATTCATATCTATTGGATAATGAATTCAACAAGTGTGAAGGAGAACCCACCGTCTACATCAAAGAAAAAGATGGTAAAATTTTAATTGTTGTCTTATATGTTGATGATGTTATTTTCACAGGTAATGATAATAAGCTCATTAAGAATTTTAAATCAATCATGAAAGAAGAATTTGAAATGACTGACATGGGTTTCTTGAGATACTTCTTAGGCATAGAAGTAGATCAAAATGAAAAAGGAATTTTTATCTCACAGGCAAGATATGTAAATCAAGTATTGAGCAGATTTAACATGCAAGAATCTAAGGCAGCGATCACTCCCATAGTAATGGGATTAAAACTCAACAGAGAGGACAACAGCAAGGATTTTGTTCTTAGTTTGTACAAGAGTATTGTAGGCAGTCTTATGTATTTAACAACAACTAGGCCTGACATTATGTATGTTGTTAGTTTAATTTCTAGATTCATGGAGAGGCCAAAGGAGGCACATTAGCAGGCATCAAAAAGAATTTTGAGGTATGTCAAAGGTACCAAAATGTTTGGAATTTTATATAATGTCTCAGAACATTAGATTTGGTTGGATACACTGATAGTGATTGGGCTGGAAGTGTTGATGATCGGAAAAGCACTTCCGGTTATGTTTTTCATATGGGTTAAGGAGCCATTTCATGGGCTTCTAAGAAGTAGTCCATTGTAGCATTGTCTACAGCAGAGGCTGAATATGTGGCAGCTACAGCAGTAGGATGTCAAGCAGTTTGGATGAGAATGATGTTGAGGAGCTTAGGCCAAGAGCAGGCAAAAGCGACAGTGATTTTTTGTGACAATAGCTCAGCTATTGCATTGTCAAAGAATTCAGTGTTTCATAAGAGAACAAAACACATTGATACAAGGTTTCACTACATCAAAGAATTGGTGAACAATGGAGAAATTGTCCTAGAACATTGCAGGACTCAAGAACAGGTTGCAGACATCTTGACAAAGCCACTGGATCAGAAAAGCTTTGAATTTTTAAGGAAGGGTCTGGGTATGACCGAATTCCCAGCAGTTGAAATTAAAGGGGAGTGTTGAAAATGTAATTTCAACGCTGTCGTACCATTCCTCGAAACCAGAGTTGCAAAACCACAAACCCGCTTGAGGCATATCGAACCGCTCTTTGGCATGAAGTGGTTTCCGTACACAAGGGCCCGATAAAATTTAGGGTTGACGCATGGATGAGGCGTGACATCACCCTCTGACATTTTTCGGAAGGTAAATGTTGACTAAAAAGGCCTTTCGATATTCATCTCCTTCGTCCGATCTACTCCAGCTTTATCCACCGTTGATTGTTTAAAGTTGCATACAAGGCTGCAATAAATGTTATGTGGAGTAAAGTTCGGTTAAAAAGGGCTTCCGATATTCACCTCAGCCGTTGGATTCCAGGAGGGCAAATCAACCGTTGACGGGAATCACAAACCTGCATCAAATAAAGCTTAGCGTGGAGTAAAATCAAGTTTTATTTTTGACCATACCTTCATTAAATATTTGTCATATGCATAGGTATATTTTTAATTTTCTTTTACGGCATGTATTGGCGTAAATTAAATAGAGGCATGGGCAATGTCATATAGTTTAATTTTATTGTTTTTTAATTATTCACGGACGTAAGTTTGTTTTGACTGAACAAGTAAAAAAAACATATTGTCGTTGGTCAATTTGGTAAGTAAAAACAAGAACGCACAGAAGTGCAGGAGCGATGGCGAAGAAGTGAAGAAGAAAACTAGGGGGAAGCTTGTATCAGAAAAACCATGAATTGTTTCACACAACAGTGAAAAGGGAACAATAAGTTTTGTAAATGTAAAACCATTTTTACAGCAATAAATGTGAATGTAGATTTTACACAGCAGTGTAAAAGTCAATTGTAACAGTCAATTGTAACAGAGGCAAAGTAATTTTGTTTTTTTGGGTGAAAAGTTTTGGTGAATCCCTCTGAGTGAAAGAGGATGAATATGTATCAGTGATTTTTATTTTAATGAATAGAAAACTTTTATGGTGGTGCAATACTCTGTTCTTCAGTAAAAAAATTTAAGCTTCCCTGCGCAAAAAAAGATCCTGGAGTAAAGGAAACAGAGCATTGCCTCCGTGTGCTTGAATTTTTGTGTTTTTGGGATTTTACCAGAAAAATCCCCAACAGAAGTTGTATCTGGCACAACTAGAAAATTGATTAAGTAGTTTCAGTAGGGAATACCGTGATATAGTGAGTTCTCGACATGAGTGACTAGGCGAGTCATTCTGGATTTACAAGGAAGCAATTAGGAGATACCTTATCTAGAACATGATTGAAGGGAATGAGAATTTTTATCGATAGGTCCAATAGTCGCATAGTGTTTCCATAAACATGTCAGACCTCATTGAACTATGTCAGCTTACTGAACTACGTACTGCTCTTACACAAGGCAAGGTTTGTTCAACTGCGGTCTATGGGAAGAATTGATTGTGAGACTGCTTAAGCTACCACTAATGGGATACGATTGGGACTGTAGTGTAGTAAGGGTGCCTAAACAAAGGACCCGCCTCCTATCGAGCGAGTTAGTCACCTTCAAGATAGATCGTTTCCTGCTTTCTTGAATATTTTCTCTTCTATGCATCGTTGTCGCAAATAAAGGCTGCTCCAATGGCAGGATTAGGAACTAATGATGGGTATTCGGAACCCTAGGAATTGGCATAGAGTTGGAGGAGTTAAGTATCAATAGAGTATAAGATCATTTTCTTCTTTATTCCTATCCTGAGATAGTCTAATATTGATAATAGATAGAGTATCTATACCAAGTAAGAGATTCTTGATCTAGTGTTGTTAACAAGAGTAGTCTATATATTGAATAATTGATTCCATTATGTTTAACATCATAGAAATGACCACACACACCTGGGTCATAGTGAATTAAACCAATGGAAGCACCATTAATAGTAGAGTAAGTGATCCTCTATAAGCTGGTATAATTCTGCACCTTGTTCAAAATTTGATTTGAACTTTTCCACATCTGAAATATCTCCCAGAATCTTCGAGGTGCCTGATCTTGATCCAATCCCAACAGATTCATATCCTGATCCCACATTTTTTTACTAGGGCGAACAATCACTAGCAGCAAAGGGAGCAAAGGAAAAGACATAGGCAACAGAGCAGGAAGCAGTGAAGGCGAAGGAAGAGATGGAGACAAAGGCAACGCCGGTTCGAGAGGCCAATCCACTTGTTTATCCAGAAGCATAGGATGACCCAGTAGCAGATCCACTAGCATCACCTTGTCCAGTTCCAGCCATTGATCCAATTAAGTATAACGATCGAGAATCAGTCCCAATAGTTTAAGATTAACCCATTGGTCAAAAAAATCCCTTAATATGAAAGGGTGGGCTACAACTCATTATAATTTCTTCGAGGATTATATGCCACAGATTATTTTGGGCATTACATGCTGGTCTTTACAATTGGTACCTAAACTTTGTGTGACAATCTTTTTTGTATATGGACATTTGGCTAGCACCATGATGTTGGTATTATAGGTCTATGACTCGGTTATGACGTGTAATTGGAGGCTTTTTTGTTATTGTTGCTTCTTTTTTAGGAGAAGTCCTTCCGAGCTCTTTTGTAAGGCCCTTCAAGATGCTGGATGGTTGAGAATGAATATGCATGTACATAATGCTTTATTTTCCTATGAATAGAAATGCGGGTTTTTTCCGAGGAAACAAAAATGATACATAACAAGAATGCTAAACCGAGCCCACTTTGTTGCAAATAGTGGATTATACCCTTGACTAAGGATAAAAAACAGTAATTTCGAAAGCTTTTAAAAGAATTGTCTGCAACTTTGACTACAAGATGCCAAGGATAAAATAAAAGTGTGACCACTTTCAACAAAGCTCTGAGGTAGTCCATTGTTTCTTAAAACACTTTGTGATATTTACATGAAGAATCTATAAATTTAATTTATGGGAAAGAGGCATGGTCATTTCGTTAGATAGCAGGCTATTAGAATCAGGTCTCAAGATAATGGAAAGCATGTCCGAAGGTCCATATATGTTGGCCCCAAATTTATCGTAAATGGTCACTGAAACTGGACCAATGTTGTTAGTGCCTAGAGTCCTAAATTTATTCTCATCTTACAGGCGAGGTTAACTGCAACAATGGTGCCAAGTGATAGATAAATTTAATTATGAGGAGTGTTTCCTTTAACTATTAATGTAATCAAATACGTACATAGTGGACATTTGTATAAACAAAGTCCACTGCAAAATGCCACAGGACGTACAACATTAAATTTAATGCCTCGAACAACAACTTGGAATAAAAGCAAAACAACCATAAATCGCTGCCATTATGGCATAAACAAAAGCGATCACACAAAGTTGTGAAAATCAATTAAGTTTGGGCATGGCAGACAAAATTCCAATTAGGGAAAGCCTTTCCCTCTATAATTATAGAGCCATCTGTAATATGAGAGGAAACCAAAAATCAAAGAGCCCGTTGCTAAGAATTCATAGAGTACTCCGGAAGAGTGGAGAAACGTAGCCATAGAAGAAGAGCAGAAGGACAGTCGAAGTCGTGACCACAGGTTTGAAACCCCACACGCACATTACCTTCTATAATTCATGCCTCTCTGCTCTTAGGTTGTTTCTGAAGCTGCCTTACTCTATTTTGCTACTTCAAATGATTTCAATTCAAAGGAAAATAAGAAGAAGAAGAAGAACAAAAGCATCGTCGAAGTTGTGACCACAAGTTTGAAATCACGAACCATTAAATAGTAAGGAAAACCATAAAATATCCATGTTATGATTTCTACAACTGTAAATAAAGAGAAAAATAGACCTGGTGGATGCATTAAACAACAGGGTTTCACACACATAAATTTCCCTAAAAAATTATACAACCCACACATCATGTAAAAATAATAATATGAATGTAGTGTGTGAATTCTTATATCAAACTATTGCCCTTAACAGTAAACTCTTGGACATCTTCCAAAGTCACTATTCTTGTACTTCTCTATATGTAGAAGAAACATCAAATTGAATATCAGGGTTGAACAATGAATCAACATAAACTCCTAGACGACACAATATTCACTATGCTTCCAACATTACTGACCATGGCATTCATTCCCTTTCTTGTTAAAATATAATGGACATGGATCAATCCATACAACATTCTGCAGCCAACTCCAGCAATTGATTATGTTCCTCTGTTAAGATATCATATGTACATCTATAATGCACTATAAGCTTTTCCATAGATATATATATATAAACAATGTGGATAAAATCACACATTGTGAGAACAACCTGTGAACTTTTTAACATGCAAAAACACCTGATATGCAAAATGCACAAGTGATTGTGGAAAGACAAACATGCAAGTCAATGTGTGGAAGGTGCTAAAACATGCCTCCATTTGCCAAACTATATTGTTGTTGAAAATTTTTAACCCTACGTTGGCTGTTCAAAACTGTGTTTACCAATACAATAAGCTACTACAGGTATTTCTCCTAGCCCTACAAGAATTATGACTAATCAAATAGCTCTAATGAATAACATCAACATCATAACTTATAGATATATATCACTTAAATATAATGTGTGGAATAAAAAAGAAATAAAAAAAAAAAAAAGTTAGTGGACTATGTGGGCCCTCGCATGAGAGCCAAGTGCCTCTCCGCTTCGTCATTTTTCTCCATTACATAGCATGCAATCGCTAACCATACAACTTAACATTACATCAAAGCTAACATATGTGACTCAGCTCAGAAATCCAGCTCAACCGGAAGTGACTAGCATCAACTCGCTCTTCCTTATTCCTACCTCATCTTCTTACTGGAAAGGCAATCTCTAGGATTAGACCGACAGGAAGAACCACTTGAGGGAGAGAATCTATCATTAAAACTCGACAGGGATCAGATCAACAAAAAGAACCACCTGAGGGAAGTCCTTGTGAAGCTCACTAGCCCAAAGCGGTTTCGATGTTCTTGCGGATGCTAGGGGAGAACTTGCGAAGACACCGGCTTTATTTTCAATTTTGAGATATGAATGAGTGCACCATTTTAAGGGTGGATCCACTATCGTTCGTTCAAAGTAATATTACTTATTGTCTCTCGGTAACAATGAATCTATGCCGCTTCCAGCTTTGCAGCATTAAACAACCAGCTAGCTCAGTATGGATGCTTCCTAGTGCAAGGCTTAGGAGGTTTCTCAACCCGTGTATTATCATAGGTAAGTAAGTAGAGTTTACTTGTTTATCTAAGAATGTATAGCAGCTCAACAAGGTTTCAATAAAAATATAATGATGTGGTATAGGTAGCTTTGGATGTAGCCACAAAGATGTATAGGAGCTATTATAGCCACCAATGCTATGATGAGCTAGCCCAATATAATCGTGCAGGAAGTAACCAACTAACCAGCTAGCAAGGATCCAACCTAATAGTAGGATGAGGTAGATTAGGTTCAGCTAGTGAGGTCTAATTTCAGTATTAAGCACTGCCTCTGTATTCATCCCAATTTGTTCCCAATAGATGTGGATATTTAGTGTTTGGAGGGTTCCTCTCCTTAACTTCAAAACAATGACGCTCCTTAACTTCAAAACAATGACGGGTAAGAAAAAAGGTAACAGGCTCATATGCCCATCTAATTATGTGTTCATGAATCAGTTTTCCCTCTTTCAAGGCTAATAGAGAAGCACAAGCATTGAATACAACAGGGGAAGTATACCTGTTTGCCAGAATGCCCACCTGATGCATTCCGTGGTAGAATTTCAAAGCTTCATCACAGCAACGTTTCTTCACATATCCCCTAATCATGGTATTCCACCGAAAAACATTAATATTTTGGATTCCTTCAAACATATAGTGTGCATTCTCCATGTTGCCACTCATGGCATACATGCTCACAAGTTTGTTGTATAAAACATTATTTTAGTAAAGTCCATTTATAAGCATGTGGGCATGGTATTGTTTAAGTTGTTCGATGTTGGTTAAGGAGTGCAAGAGCGGCACAGAGGATTCCATGGTGAAATTGATTAATGGATTTTCAGTGCAAGGTAACCTTGACTTCGTAGAGGAACCAAGGTAAGAGCCGAGGGGTAAAGAAGGGAGACATCCTAACCTGGCCATGCCACAGCACAAACCTGCACTCACAAATGGTGTAGATACAACTATAGATGTGATGTGTAATTGCTAGGTGTATCCAGCGACGTGCTATGTCCTATTGCTTATTATGTTGGTATATGTTATGTTCCTAAGATGAGCTAACATTTAATGCCCTCGAATAATGCCAACATTAGTTTAGGTAATATTTTACGAGTTTGAAAATATCAAACAAACAAAAAATCATAACCTATTCTTTTAACTTTGGATTAGCTTTGGGCCTCAAGAAGAGGCCAAATAACATGATAAACAAATATGTGTCTAAAAACTTTAGTTTATAGTTGATGAGACAGGACAAAAAACAACTCAAATAATACTAAACTCCTCATTTCCGATTGCTATAGTCCCATGCCAGGATGACAGGGACTAATAACAAGTCTCTCCCTAGTCGTCAATCATGGTAAAACTCTCACAATTCTAAATCCCTCATGTGCAAATGACCTGATTACAGGATAGAAATGCAGTCATCGGAGGAGATTGAAATAACTCAGTGTTCCTTAGATCCACCAAGAAATGTGTGTAACAGATCATATATATAGGAGGATGCCTCAATGTGAAGGTATATAAGAAAGAATTGTTAAATTATTGTCAAGGAGTGCAATGGGATACGTGATTGTGTCAAGCTTTGTTGAAAAATGTAGCTAGTGTCAATTTTCATAATTGTATTTGGCTCATGATGTAATGTATTTGTCAAAAGAAAGAAAAAAAAATATAATAAAACAAGTTTACTTATTAAAGCATGGGTTTCATGCTTCATCAATGGTTTTTAGATCAAATCTTCCATTGTATGCTTCTAAGGTTTATGTCAATCGTCCTAGTCCTTGTCATCATGTAAAAGACCCTTCTTGGGCTTCATATATCAAGAAAGAAATTATTTTAATGTAAAATAGGTATTTTATGTGTCTTCCACCAAGTCCACTTCATCAAGGGAAATTGAACTCCCAAATTCACTATATAAAGGCTAAAAATTGACCTCATTTGGAGCATATTCACAACAAGTTCGATCTACAGTTACTAGAGGTAGAAACAAGGTGCGAAATTCAAGGACGAGGGATGAAACCCTAGAGAAGGAGAAGGAAGTCCTTGTCAAGAAAAATATGTCAAATTTTCACTCTCCTTGTCGCACACATGTGAAGTTGCTAGGGTGTTAGTAGGGTCAAAATTGTAGTATTGTAGCTAGGTTGAATTTCTAGAGTTGTTAGGCGCCAAAATTATGGGTTGTAGTTGTTCTACAAGAAGAGACTATTGAAGTTTTCTTAATCATATTGGAAGGTTGAATTGGTGGAGGAGGAAGGTCTTATGGTTAGGTCTAAGGTCGTGGTCTATCTCAATTTCATTAGTGGAAGAGTTTGAATGGCATTTCCCCTAGAGAGGGGTTTTAGCCCTGACTGAGTGCCTACATCAAGTGTCATTGATCTTCATGTTTTGTATTGATGATTGCTTTATGAAACAAAGATAAAAGAAGATCATAAAAAAGATAATAAGAATACAAGAATAACGCAAGTAATTATCGGCATTAGAAATATTTGTGTCTTTTTGTGTTTCTAACATGGTATCAGAGCTATGGTAAAGAAGGAAGGAAAAGGTAACTTGAAGGTCAATTGAAAGAAGAGTTAAGGAGGAAGGAACAAAAGAAGGTCATTAAGGAAAACACTATATAAGAAGAGGAAGGTGTACTATCTATAATAAGAAAAGAAGACATGAAAATGAAGTACGAAATTAAGCTAGAAGGGGCCTCCAACTACAAGGCATGGAAGAAAAGGATAGATATTATTCTCGCTAAGCATAATGTTTTGGATCTCATTAAAGGAAAATTCGAGAAACCTATAGATGATGCAGGCATTGAGAAGTTCAGGGAAACCGACATCTTGGCCATGAATCTAATGGTAGATGCAATAAAGGACAATTTAATCCCATACATATCCAATATATATTTTGTTCAAGAAATGTATGATCCCTCTCCAAGTTATCCATCATCAAGAATATTGATGAAATAGCTAATCTCAATAATGAGCTAAGAACAATAAGGATGACAAAAGATGATATTGTTTCATCATATTTTGTAAGGATCTCTAGAATAAGATATGAACTAAAAGTAATTGATGAAGTTATGCCTAAGAAAGAATTTGTGATTGTTGCACTACTAAGCCTATTGAAGTCTTGGATCTCTTTTGCTTCAGGAATTAGTAGTTGGAAGGATACACCAACCTTTGAGAAAATGTGGAATGCATGTAGTCAAGAATAATCTTGCATATTGTTTGTAAGTAACAAGAAGGAGGATGAAGAAGACAACACTTCAAATCTGTAGTTTCCTCATCACAAGAAAAAGGGAACATACAAGAAGTTCAAAAGACCAGAGAATAAGTTAACCTATCCTAGATTAAATGCTACAATTGCCATAACACGTGTCATTATAAAAGTCATTTTCCTGAAGATCAAAGGAATAAGAAGAGGAAAAGAGAACATGCAAATGTTGCTAATGGTGCTCCACCAAAGAAGAACAAGACTAATGAATTCGAAGTAAAAGATCTATTTTCTAGAGACTCTCAGTGATACTATCCCTTGCATATCCTTCTACTTTAAGCTATGCAATGCTTTTCTTTTGTGTTTTTATTTATAGAGTTCATAGATATATCTTGTTAGGACTTTTTGAATTGTTTAAGTTTTAGGTATCCCTCAGAAAGATTGGATTAGGAGGGCGCCTTCTCCATTTTACCGAAAGATAAGTATATTGTTCTTTGTTTTATCTTCCATGTTTGGTTTCCTCCATGTTTGTTTTATCTTCCATGTTTGGAAAATTTCTTTAGCATTTATTCTTCCTGAAAACGCCAAGGTGGACCAAGTAAGGATTACAGTGGAAAATAGAGAACTCATGTTACGGTTCCCAAGCAGCCTCATCCTAAACTCGAGGTTAAAACCATAGAAATCTCTGATTAACTAAAAATAAAAATATTTTGTAGTATTGGTTTTTATGGTCTTTAATATTAGTGGCTTTTCTCTTCAAACATTTTGAGAGGGTTTTCTTCTTCTTGCAAAAGACTAAGCCCCTGTTCAATCTACTGGTGCACACACCACACAATATCATGATTGCCACCTCACAACCACACCACACAATATCATGATTGCCCCCTCACAAAATACGTCGCTGGAGAAAAATCTTTCCTAGAAAGATAAACTCACCAGAGCAGCTTGTTCTGTTTCCCGTGGGATTTGACACTCGGGCCAACAACTCGATTGGTTTTTCTCCATCAATTTATTAGAATTTCATAAGTCTCGTGTTCAATTCTCACCAGGGATTTTTTTCATAATATTAAATACGACAGCTATGTATTGGGTTCTCCCCGCTAGCTACTCTTGTTTTTTTTCCATGTCTTAACATGTACAGTTAGTTAACTAAGAAAATTTGAATCTCATTTTGGATTTATTTGAAAGGTTGTTGAAAATGTAAATAGAATTATCGGACCAACCCTTATCGGCAAGGTATGCAAATCATTTAATAAGGGGTACTTATCCACTCACCCTTATCGGCAAGGTATGCAAATCATTTAATAAGGGGTACTCATCCACTTTTGTTGTTAGGTCATATTTTTAGATTTTGTCTTGGTCTTGTTATTCATTAGAAGTTAATCTTTATGCATACAAGATCCAGTAGATCATACTGGAATCGATATATTCATGGTACTATAACTTGATGGAACTAAAAATCATTGGTATTGCTGCAAACAAAAGGTGTCAATCATTTTGGTGTTACTATGTTATATGTTGAAATGTCTTTATTATTTTATTTTATTAGATCAAGATGATTGGACTCACTATGCACAATTTATGACCACAATTAGGGAGAAGGTGCGAATTGGTGGGGATGATCTCTTGGCGACAAATCCAAAGGTTTTTACTTTGACATCTGTTTGCAATTTAATTATTGACAATTTTATTGGCGAACCCAATTTTCAGATTTATACTTCGACTTGCATATTTGTGGTTGGAATCAATTCTCGTGCGTATAGAAATAATCGTCACCTATGCACTCGAGTGCAGGGATCTTGTGGTGGGGTTGTCAATTTTCTCGCACTTCACTCGCGATCTACTCTTGTCAATGTGTTGCTGGGTCAGCCATATACCTGAGATAATGTATTACGATGTGACTGTCAATATGACTATACATATATATGTAAATGAAAAAAGAAAACTAATATGGCTTGTTCTGGAAACTAACCCCTGCCATTCTTTTTTTTAAAAAGAAATAATCGTCACCTTATATTTTCCATATTTGTTCCAATATCACAATATCACATGTACTGGAGCAACATGTTGGAAAAGCTATCAATGAAAACACTTGAAATGCTCTTTTACTGAAGTTAAATATAGTTACCCAAAATAGATTAACTCTTATTCTGTATATCGGTTTTGATTTGACATATAATGTCTAATGCCTTTTTTCTTGCAACTTGTTACAGGTGAACCAAATTGGTTCCGTTACTGATGAAGCAGTAAAAATTTCCAAACATACTGGTTGGTGAGTGATCATCACATGTATTGACTTAGTGTTGTTTTTTCTAAATTTTTATATTTTCCTCGTTCTTGCAACTTTTAGGTCATTTGTGAGAATGAATGTAACTTTTAATGGTTCTTTCATTGCGTGTATGCAGTGGTGAAACCGAAGTTGCAGATCTAGCATTGGGCTTGCTCACGGTAATGTTCATTTTTTAGTAATGGGTTACTTTAAAGTTTAGAGAGACTAATAAGTTCAAGACGTGTCCAAAGTTTCATGTAAAACTTCTAGGGTAATTAAATTCACTTCTGATCTACAAGGGTTGTTGTCTGTATCTTCGGGGCCAAATCAATACAGGTGCTCCTGTAGGTCTAAGCAACTTTCTAAGTATAATCAGGTGGTTTTATAGTCTTCTCTTCTGATCTTTCTGGAGCCATTGTTTGTTTTTTTATTTTATTTTATTTATAGACTCTTTATTGTTGCCTTTGCATCTCTTATGAATTGAGGAGGAATTGGGGTTCATAGCAATTTATGCAGCCGCAAGTTTCCCCAAGATTAGAGAACCGTACTGATGAACAATGTTCTATGTTCAAAAATGTTTTTGATGGTTACGATGTGAGGAAATAAATAAGATGTTTTGGCATCTTCGATAATGTTTTACTCGATTTTTCTTGGAGAGATTGTTCTAATGGCGAGATTATGAATAAATAGCATTATATATATTTTCCCTAGTTTGCAGTGGAAAATTTCATACTCTTATCATATTCATAGGAAACCATAAATTTCTCTGTTTTCTTGTCTCTTTTCATATTTATAGGACATCATTCTTTACATTGTAGCTTATTTATTGTACATAAGCTTTATGACAAAGGCTTTATTCTCCATCCATTTATTCATGGCACATCATGATCTATGATTGAGGTTATTCATATTTTCCATAACCTTGATGATAAAGGATTAATGTTTTGGTGCATTTTAATTAAAAATGGATCCAATCCATGTTGCTTTTGTACTGGAAAAGACATTGATTGTGGAGGTCCACACTGAAGGTTTTAAACTATCTAGGTTCAAATTCTCTTGAAACAAATCTCTTACAAATCTTTGACTTCTTGTTCTCGCAACCAATTTTTTCTGTATCCCTGTCACTTCTTGACTGTAAAGACCACTAATGACATCTCACCAAATCTTTCATTTGGTGTTCCAGGGGCCAATTTTCTCCACCACCTCACGGTTTTTCACGGTTTTTAACTGAAAAATCGTTGGCTTTTTATGTCAGATTTGGAGGCCTTCACTTATCAAAGTTCAAATTCACTTGAAGAAAAATTCTAGAGGAACCTTATTTGTTTTTCCTAGTGATATTCCTTGGAATCTGTGGCACTTCTTGACTGCAAAAACCGATGATTTCAAAGCTCCATAATGGAAGCTTTAATTTCTCTGGAGTTCAAATAACTTCAAGCAAATTTATAAAGAAGCATTATTTTATTGTTCTAGCGCTAATTTATTTGAATCCTAACGCTTTTGGAATACAAAAATCAATGATTTAAGTGCATGGACTAATATGCAAAACCTCGATTTTGAAGGTTTCCATGACGCTTCTTGACTGTAAAAACCAATGATTTCAAAGGTCCAGAATGGAAGCTTTAATTTGTCTTCAATTCAAATCACTTGAAGCAAAATTATCCATAAGCAGCATCATTTTATAGTTCCAGCGCTAATTTCTTGGAATCTTAATGCTTCTAAAATACAAAAATCATTGATTTAAATGCATGGACCAATATTCAGAACCTCAATTTTTAAGTCTTCTATTTGTCATCGAATCCCCGCAAATCTAAGATTATTACTATTCTGGAGGCTTAGAATTCTCTTCTTAACTTCAAACCAGTATAGTACAAGTAACTTGAAATATTTCTCAAGAAGCCTTAATTTATTGTTTCGGCTACAAGTTCTTCCAATCCTTAAAGAACATATTAGAATTTGAAACCTCGATTGCAGAAGCTTCGATTTATAAACAAAGGTAAAATCCCTGCAAAGATTATTATTTTCGAGCTGTTATTTTCACAACTTCGAATCAATACAAATCCCTTCAAGCAAATTTCTCAAGAAACCCTGTTTTATTTTTTTGAACAACCAATTCTTCCAATCTTTGATGCTTTTCAAATGTAAAATAAATGATCTTAAAAGAAAAACTGAAATCCAAAACCTCAATTTCAAAGGCTTTGTTTTTTCGATCAAAAGTAAAATCTCGCAGATATTTTTGCTTTCCAGAGGCTTTATCCATCGTTGTTTTCTTCATACCTTCAAATCTCTTCATAGCGTCAAAGGGGGTATTCAAGAATGTGACTTTGTATTGCTTTGTAACTAGTCATCCCTAATCAATTCTCAAGGTGAAATTAAAATAAAACAAAAGGATGTGGACAGTGAAGAGATCTTGATGGGCTTAAACTTTTAAATTGTTATTTTTTTAATCGTTTGTTTATTAAGATATAATTTTCAGAAGTTTTTGTGTATTCTAAATAATATTTATTTTTTATATTGGGGTGATGTTGCCATGGTTTAAATTTGTCTATTTCATGTTAAGTGAGACACTATTACTTATATTAATGAAACATTTCTTGCTAATTCACTTAGGTAAGTAGAGTGGCCCTATCTCCCATCTCTCAAGAGAATAATGTAGTCCAATATTCTTTCTTCTATGCCACTAGTTGCTATACTAGTGTTTCCTTTGCAATGTTTGGTACAATTGCTAATAATATTTAAACACACTCTCAATAACTATTATTGAAAAGCACCGCTCATAATCAATCGTCATCGTAATCCTCTTTAAACATATAATTTTACTTGTTAATTTCATTGTTCATTAACAATTTAAGTCGGATGTAATTGTGTATGTTGCTTCTAAAATGAGGAAACACAAATTACATATATAATTTGATAATTTAATGTTGATTTTTCAGTTTTATATATAATTTATATAATTTATATATTTATATCAAATAAATAGTTAATAAGTGTAGATAGACTTCAACTCATAATATATATCAAAATATCGACGTTATAATACATTTGACGTAGCTCTAAGAGTTAGCTCAATCGGTCAAATAGATAAAATTAGCTCAATCAATATATTCTAATGATCAATAATGAGGAAATTACAAGATATTTATACAATCAATAGTCTCAAGATAGGAATGCTATCTTAGACGTATAGTAGTGTGGTTGAGGGATTCTCTCAACCACACACTAAACTAGAGAAAACTAAATCCCTATAATGTAGGAACAAACTCCTCAAATGGAGAATTGTAACCATAGACAAGTAGGAATTAATAATTTCCAACTCCCCCCCTTAATGACTACTTGTCATGATAGTCAAATCCACCATCATCACACGAATTGCATGTACAAAATCTCCAAAAAACACAATCTGTCGCCCTCGGACAGATCCATAATCTGCAAATTTGGCGTTTCCAATACAGCTAAATTGATCTGATCTGCCTCTCCTGCAGATCCACTTGAAGGTGAATTGGTGTGATCCTGAATGATAAACTCGCGCCATTGGCGCGATTAATGGCCTAACAGACGCGCCAGTTGGCCTTCCTGGCGATGCTGTCAGCGCGAAAAACACCAATCCCCTTCTACTCAGAAAAAAAGATATCTGAGTCCGAGCCAGGTGTTACTGCAGTCCACCTGCTCCTACGAGCACAAAGCTCCTATGTACACACTGCCACCACCGGGCAAGTCCGATTTACCACCACCGGGCAAATCCGCCGACTTCATCTGCTTCCACCGAGCAGATCACAGAGCTCTGTTTCGCCACCACCGGGCAGGTCCGATCACGGAACCTCAATTCGCCACCACCGGGCAGATTCGATCTGCTACCACCGAGCTGATCAAGGATCTCAATTCGACACCACCAGGCAGATCTGATCTGCTACCACCGAGCTGATCAAGGATCTCAATTTGCCACCATCGGGCAACTCGTGTAGCCACTAAGGCTCTATAGATGGTTTCTGGTTCACCACCAACCGTCACATTACAGTGACAAACGATGGTTTCAGGCTAACGACAAGCCATTACAAAGTGGTTTTGAGATCACCACGAACTTTCAAATGCCTTAGCAAGGCTTACATTTCAACATTGGAGTTTTCTGGTACATACAGTAACTATTACAACATACTAGGGAGCCTATTCCACAAACCACACTAAAACAAAAAATCTACTTTGTTGTCCACCATCAACATTGTCGCTGCTTCATCACCTCCGCTTCTTCTATATCGTGGGCATCCTTATCTGTTCAAATAACTTCTTGGAACTCCATGCTTACCCTGTCATTTGTTAGGGTCGCGAATTCTAACAAAATAACTTTGCCTACATTGAGTTAACTAGGCTCAATAAGGCCAATAATATTTAAACATGCTTCCAAGAGAATACAACATAAACTCTTCAAATTTAATTTCTCTACCCATGCCCAAAGATGATTATTTCCCAAACATAGCAGCAACCAAAAGCTATCCAATCAGCTAAAATCAGCATCAAAGCGAACAGCAAAAACTATCCAATTTTCCCCAACAGCTACAACAGCATTACCAACAAACAGGAATATATGAACCAAATCACCAACACAGCAACCACAGCTACATTCGGTTTCCCCGGCCCCACATGCGCTTAGGTGCCATTCTTGTCCAGCACTTAGTGTATCTGGGTTCGGTGAATGCTTGACCCTTTTGCAAACAGTAGCCACCCAAATTACCCAAAAGACCAGAACAGCAGCGTGTACTGTTTGTCAACTTGTCACCACCACTAATGCACAAGGACACCATTCTTCCTTTAGGGAATTAAACAAATCTTGACACTCTCCATAAGTCTTCTGATATTTGGGGGTCCTCTCTGGGCAGCATCTCTGCCATCAGTTGTAATGGCATTCAAGGAATAGCTCGTCAATTAAGCAAATAGCGCCTTTCTCAAACATTCTCAGCAACAAATCGAACTTGTCAAAAGCAATGACCACTTTAAACCTTCGCATGCAATTCACATATGTAGACTTTCAAGCTGCTACGCGGGCATTCTTGTTGAAATTATTGAACTTTCTTCGAACAGCTGACACTTGCATTAATAGCCAATAAATAGATACTAGCCATGAGTGCCAAAGAGAAAAGAATCCTCTGATCTACCTGCATAACCACTGGTTTCTTCTGCCACTTTTTTCCAGACACCAGCAATCTTCTCTGCATATCCTACCTGATTATAAACAAATCCTTTCAACATGTTGAAGAAGTCATTTCGCCTTTCTGTTTCAAACCTTTGTAGTTCATTTCTATTATTTTCCTTAATGCGTTCATATTCCTTCACTGTACAATCCACGTCGATCTTCACCACGACAACTGTACAATCGTCTGGAGTCACATCGAAATAAACAGGAATGACAGGGCACCACTGTCAAGCATCTAGCAGAGCTCGTCCAAACACCAGGACGACTCACAATAACGCCTGGAAAGACAGAATGGCAATGTGAACAGACGTAGTGGAAATGGCATCAGCGATTGTACGGCTGAGCGCCTCTCCTCGTCCCAACTCCTCCCGATCCAGGTAACACTGAAAATGTGAAGGATGATCTTGCTGGCCTTGAGAAGGCTATTGGTTGTGTTTTAGTTCAACGTACTATTGAGCATAACCAGTTACTCGTGAGTATTGCCAAACGCAAGCTTCGTCGGCAACATGAAGGTTTGCATGAAGACAAGAATGAAAAAATAACAAAACCAGAGGAGCTTGTGCGCTTGTTTGACATTATAGTTCAGAATGTAACAGATCTATCATATTTAGCAACTTCTGGGAGAGATAGGAATGCAGAAGAAGAAGCATTTGCTGAAGAGCTGGCTGTTAAGAGTTTGGGATTTCAAGCTGAAAGCTCAGGCGTTGGAAAAGGACCTTTACAGTCCTGGTGCAAGTTCCTTAACAAAAGAAAAACAGCTTGTTGTTTTTGATAAAATATTTTCAGCATACCATGATGCCAGGCGATATGTTCGGGATGATCTGGTCATTGCAGGTAGTCTAATAGATCAATGGGTATACCATGTGGAGACTTGTAATTTGTTCCACGGATTTTTGTGATGCCACGATTTGTTGCAACAACGAGTATTGGTGCCATCTCATTCTCTAGAGAACGATTAAAAAAAATGAGAAGCATTCAATGTCAAGCATATGGACTTCGTCAATAAAAAACACACCTAGTACAATTTCAGCTTTGCCTTGTTCCCTCCATTCAGCAACTTTACTGTCAATCTGTTCCCTCACTTCAGAACGGATCTCTCCAGTATCTCCTGTAAAGAGGGCCAGAAACCCTTGCGTCCCTACGATCTGCAGTCTGTCGGCTCGGCTGCCCTGATCAACCGATCTGCTGCCACACTGCTCGGATCTCACTCTCCGATTGGTAGACACACCAAGGCTGCCGATCCTGATTGGTTCAACCTCACACGCACCAGATCTGCCAGCAATCTGCACGAATCACACAACTCACTAGTCGAGCTGTTCTTCATTAAGAAAGTTGCGCCATCCCCTGCTTCATTGCTTTTTTCTCACATGAAAACTGCCCACGAACACATCAGCATCAAATGTAATATCATCAATCTTCCAAACCTCTTTGTGGCGATTCTTTAAGCCGATCTCCTCGTGAAGCGCCCACTCTACCCACAGATGTTGCATCCGAAGAAATTCCTGATTTCATACTGGCCGAGACAAAGATTCACCTCAACAAACTCCCTTCAATAAAAATAAAGCTTACGCCCCAGCGACCAGTTGTCTACGCATCGGATGCCGCGCACACATCGGATGCATCGGAGCAGTTTGACAGCAGCGCCAGCAATATCTCGGTTAGCGCTTCC
Source organism: Pinus taeda (assembly GCA_000404065.3). Lineage (NCBI taxonomy): Eukaryota > Viridiplantae > Streptophyta > Pinopsida > Pinales > Pinaceae > Pinus > Pinus taeda. The sequence goes on from APFE030879929.1 coordinate 19,647, forward strand.
CTAGCTAATGGACAACCGATGATGGACAAATAGATATTCACAAAAACTTTATTCTCTTCAGCCCAGGAGCAACCCAGCCCAGGAGGGGCTAGGCCCTCAGGCTCTGATACCAAGATAAAATTAGCTCAATCAATATATTCTAATGATCAATAATGAGGAAATTACAAGATATTTATACAATCAATAGTCTCAAGATAGGAATGCTATCTTAGATGTACAGTAGTGTGGTTGAGAGATTCTCTCAACCACACACTAAACTAGAGAAAACTAAATCCCTATAATGTAGGAACAAACTCCTCAAATGGAGAATTGTAACCATAGACAAGTAGGAATTAATAATTTCCAACTCAAATCAACTGCCTCACCAATGGGAGGTCACAAAAAGCTCTTGGGGTTAGCTCAGTATATAGGCCGGGGGATGTAAATGCCCTTCGGGTGGCTGGGGGTGTCGATGCCTTTTGGGTGGCGTCCACTCAGTGTTAAAAACTGGGGTGTTGATGCCCTTCGGGTGCCTGGGTGTCACGCACCCAATCTTTTTTTTTCTTAATTGGACGGGTGCGGCACCGCCCAAGCCACTAAGGCATTCCATCGTTAGTGACTTCACGGACTACGCCTTATCCTTACAATCTTTTATATGTTTATAACATCAATACCTTTTTCTTTAAACCATAAACATACAATAATAATCACAGAAGTAAATTATCAATGCAATAATAACTCTATTATTATTATGATAAATTTACACTTGGGAGGGCGACCACCCGTGCACACCCGCACGGCTGTCCGCCAACCTCCACCGATAGATTAATACAATATGCTTGCTACCAGCGGGCGGGTACCGTGACCCACACCTGTGCTGATTTGTTTCAACCCGACTGCACTCCAACCGGTTACCAATTCGCGTGCACGCTCCAACGTTCAGGGAGGGCGGACACCCTATGCACGTCCCACCTCCTACCCACTGTAACGCTGCCCGTGTGCTACTGCACGCTGCGCCCGAGCTGCGGTGTCACCGAATTGTTGTGTGCCCGATCGTCCGAACGCCGAACTGCCAAACCGTTTGCTTTGCCGAACTATTGGACTGTTTGCACGCTAACCCGTTCAAACATCGAACTGTCCTTACGTCAAACTGTCTATACACCGGACTGCTGCACGCCGAACCATTCGCCCGTCGAACTGTTGGTTGTACACTGAACGGCTACACTCCGAACTGTTCGCCCGTCGAACTGTTGCCTGCCTGCCGACTGTGTAAGTAGGTGTGCGCCCAGTGCACTACCGAACCGATTCTGCCACAAGTCAACCTACCCGTGCACGTTCCGAACCACTGTCTTTACCTGTTGTCCGCCCGAAGTCTGAATTCGCCCGCACCTGACCTCTACCCGTTCCGATGGGTATGACTACTGCGCCTTACCGAATTCTACCCGCTGCGCCAACCTCGCTACCCAATCTCCTTAGCTCCTTCTTCGCCTGACTCTACGGGCTCATATGGTTGCCTCTTCAAGTGTGCCTTCCATATCGAGTCAAGAGATGATCGATGCCCTCAAATAGCCTCAATGCTTTGCCTATATATAGGCTTCCACCGCCATTCAAATGGGGGTGTCGGTTGTAAAGCCAACCCCAATAATACAACATCCGCCCCAAAGCCGACGTATGTTTTTATGTGAACCGCCATGTCTACTCAATGGTCAAGGGTCAGCTTACCCATAAGGTAAACCGCCCTATATGTGGGCGAGCTCTCCATATTATCGTTCTCTATGGTTCGCCCGCCCCTTTGTCGATTCTAAGTGTTGGAGAGGTGCGCACCCGGGCGGGGCCGCATCTCTGTGCCGATCTCTAAGTCGTTACACCCTCCCCCACCTGAAGTCATTGTCGTCCTGACAATTCCTGCTTGCTCACGTACTCGTCGTTCAAACCTTGCAATCTTCCTCTTCCACTTCCACAAAGAATCCTCCGTTTCCCAGCTTTCTTCTTCCGGTGCTCCCTTCCATTTAACAAGGTATTGCCGTCTCTGGTGGCAACCAAGGCCTGTAGTGCGATAGCTCAGTATCTTTTCCAACTCCAGACCTGGCCTGTCCACTATCCCAGCTGGTCCTCTCGGGGGTTTAGCTCTCTCCAGATGGTCCGAGTCAAGTCTGCACTTCTTCAACTGGCTCACATGAAAGACTGGATGTCTCATGTGCATATGGCGCGGAAGCTCCAGCTTGTAAGCAACTTCCCCAACTCGCTTTTCTACACGAAATGGTTCCTCGTACTTCCGCTGTAACTTGGCAGTAGTCCCCTTGGCGGGCTGCCATTGCTCCTCGGTAATTCTGAGAAACACCATATCCCCCTCATTAAACTGTGCCTCGCATCTCCCACGATCAGCAAATTTTTTCATCCTCCTTGTAGCTTCGTGCAAGCGCAACCGTGCAAATTCTAAGGTCTTTTCCCATGCCTTCAAGAATCTCTTCGCATGAGGACTCCTCATTCGACCTATCGTCTCTACGGTATGCGGTGCCACTGACATCTGTCCATTTACCAACTCAAATGGACTATACCCTGTTGCGGAACTCTTTTGCATATTGTAGCTAAGCTGAGCAATATCCAAGAGTTCGGGCCAATTTTTCTGATCCGCCGTGACATAGTGCCTCAAGTAGTCCTCTAGCAGTGCGTTGATACGTTCGGTCTGTCCATCTGTCTGCGGATGGTAACTCGAACTCATCAGCAACTCCGTCCCAACTATCTTGAAAAATGTCTTCCAAAACCTTCCCGTGAATCATGTATCCCTGTCACACACGATACTCATTGGCATACCCCAATACTTCACCACATTCTTGAAGAACAGTTCGGCAGTGCGCTCAGCTCCACATGGTACCTTCGTCGGAATGAAGACGACATATTTGGAAAAACGGTCGACCACGACGATAATCCCATTATACCCCTGAACCTGCGGTAGTGAGACAATGAAGACCATAGAGACACTTGCCTAAGGCCTCTCTCAAATAGGTAGAGGCTGCAACAGTCCTCCTTGCCTTCGATGGTCTGATTTGTCTTGCTGTCAAATGATGCATGTGTGTACATACTCCTCTACTTCTTCTCGCATCTTCTCCCAAAAGAACCCCCTTTCTAGTAATGCCAAGGAACGACGCTGCCCTGGGTGTCCTGCCCACGGAGAATAGTGGCATTCTTTTAAGAGTTGCCTTCTAAGACCAGATGTCTTTGGAACGTAGAGCCGACTCCCAAAGAACAAGTAACCATCTCGTAGGAAGAACCTGCGGGTCTTCCCTTCCTCTATCTGCTTCACTATATTTTGCTCTAAAGTATCGGTCTCCAACCTCCCCTTCAACCTATTCCGCATCTCTTCCGTCATCTGAATCCGACTCCTACTCCTTTCTGCCCGGTCTTCTCCTTCCAATGGTGCGAGTTGCCCCTTTCTACTAAGGGCATCTGCCACTACATTGTGCCTGCTTGGTCGATACTCGATAGTCATGTCGAATTTTGCTAAGAAGTCTTGCCACCGAGCTTGCTTTTCCGAAAGCTTCGGTTGTGATGCGAAATAGCTAGCTGCAACGTTGTCAGTTTTGACAACAAAAGGCCTCCCCACTAGGTAATGCCTCCATATCTCAAGACAATGGATGATGGCAGTCATTTCCTTCTCATGGACTGGATACCTCCACTCTCTCTCCTGTAACTTCCGACTCTCGTAGGCTACCGGATGCTCATCTTGCATGAGGACTCCTCCTATAGCAAAATCTGAAGCATCTGTGTGAAGGTCTCCCAAAGTCAGGTAGCTTCAGTATCGGTGCTGTAACTATCCGTTTCTTCAACTCATCAAATGCCCTTTGGCATTCCTCTGTCCAACACCGTTTCTGGTCCTTCTTTAGCAAGTCTGTTAATGCTGATGTTATTTTGGAGTACCCTTCTACGAACCTCCGCTGGTAGTTGGTCATCCCCAGAAACACCCTCATGTCATGAACATTCTTTGGTTCAGCCCAGTCCTCGATAGCCTTTACTCTACTTGGCTCCATCCGTATGTACCCCTGTCCGACGATGTGCCCAAGGAATGGTATCTCTGTCTGAGCGAACACACACTTGGATTTTTTCAAGAACAACTGGTTCTCTCGCAGTGCCTTGAAAACCATTGCCAAATGTTTCTTATGATCCTCCATGTTGTCGCTGTAGACCACTATATCGTCCAGGTATACCACCATGAACGAGTCCAAATATGGTCGTAGGACATCATTCATCAAGGTACAGAATGTCACAGGAGTGTTACATAACCCAAACGGCATAACAAGGAACTCAAAACTGCCATACCTTGTTACGATTGCGGTCTTCTTCTCATCTCCTTCGGCAATCCGCACCTGATAGTAACCGTGCCTCAAGGCCAGCTTGGAAAACACTCGAGCCTTCGTAAGCTTGTCGAAGCAATTTGCAGCTAATGGCAAAGGATACCTGTTTCTTATCGTCTGTTTGTTTAGTGCACGATAGTCACAGCACATTCTTAGCTCATTGCTATCCTTTTTCCGCTGGAATAACGCTGGGGCTCCATATGGGGACCTTGAAGGTCTAATGAAACCGGCATCAGCTAGTTCCTTTAGCTGTCATTTCAACTCCTCCAATTCCGGTCCAGACAATCGATAAGGTGCTTTAGCCGGAGGTTCCTTCCTAGGCTCCAGCTCAATACTGTGGTCCACCGCACGCCTTGGTGGAAGCTTCTTTGGAAGCTCATCGGGCATCAGATCTGCATATTCGGCAAGCACATCAGAGATCTCGGCCGGAATAGGTGTCTCTTCCTCATCTCCGTCGACCCATTTGCACACCACTACATATGTCTCCACGCCTGATTCCTTCATGGATCTTCCCAAACTTAGTGCAAAAACATGCTGCACGTTGACTTCCTTTCTTTGCCTATGTGTGGGCAAAGTCCAAGTCCGTGTCTGCCCAACCAATACCACCTCATCGCAGAAGGGAACAACAATGGCTTTGTTTCCCTTCAAGAAGTCCTGCCCAAGTATCACGTCGAAGTCATTCATTTCCATCACTGTGAAATCCAATTGACCCGTCCATTCTCCCGCTTGCACCGGCACTTCGTGTGCCAATCCCGTCACCTTGGCCTTGGAGTTCACTGCCTTGACTTCCATATTGGATGGAAGAATTGTCAATCCAACAGTTTTGGCCAACCGTGTTGTCATGAAATTATGCGTGGCTCCCGTGTCCACAAGAGCTTGAGTGGTTTTTCCGTGAACCACCAAGTCTACGAATCCCAAGCTGTTCACCCATGCTTTCTCCATGGTCTTGTCAGCTTCACCTGTCATAAGCAATCTTGCTCCACCAGGCCTCATTGCGTTTCCTTCGTCGTGAGCACCCTTTGCTCTGATACCACCTGTCACGCCCCCAATTTTTTTTTTTCTTAATTGGGCGGGTGCGGCACCGCCCAAGCCACTAAGGCATTCCATCGTTAGTGACTTACGGACTATGCCTTATCCTTACAATCTTTTATATGTTTATAACAGCAATACCTTTTTCTTTAAACCATAAACATACAATAATAATCACAGAAGTAAATTATCAATGCAATAATAACTCTTTTATTATTATGATAAATTTACACTTGGGAGGGCGACCGCCCGTGCACACCCGCATGGCGGTCCGCCAACCTCCACCAATAGGTCAATACAATATGCTTGCTACCAGCGGGCGGGTACCGTGACCCACACCCGTGCTGATTTGTTTGAACCCGACTGCACTCCAACCGGTTACCAATTCGTGTGCACGCTCCAATGTTCAGGGTGGGCGAGCGCCCTACGCACGTCCCGCCTCCTACCCACTGTAACGCTGCCCGTTTGCTACTACACACTGCGCCCGAGCTGCAGTGTCACCGAACTGTTGTGTGCCCGACCGTCCGAACGCCGAACTGCCGAACCATTTGCTTTGCCGAACTGTTGGACTGTTTGCACGCTAACCCGTTCACACATCGAACTGTCCTTACGTCAAACTGTCTATACACCGGACTACTGCACGCCGAACCATTCGCCCGTCGAACTGTTGGTTGTACACCGAACGGCTACACTCCGAACTGTTCGCCCGTCGAACTGTTGCCTACCCGCCGACTGTGTAAGCGGGTGTGCGCCCAGCGCACTACCGAACCGATTCCGCCACAGGTCAACCTACCCGTGCACGTTCCGAACCGCTGTCTTTACCTGCTGTCCGCCCGAAGTCTGAATTCGCCCGCACCCGACCTCTACCCGTTCCGATGGGTATGACTGCTGCGCCTTACCGAATTCTACCCGCTGCGCCAACCTCGCTACCCAATCTCCTTAGCTCCTTCTTCGCCCGACTCTACGGGCTCATATGGTTGCCTCTTCAAGTGTGCCTTCCATATCGAGTCAAGAGATGATCGATGCCCTCAAATGGCCTCAATGCTTTGCCTATATATAGGCTTCCACCGCCATTCAAATGGGGGTGTCGGTTGTAAAGCCGACCCCAATAATACAACATCCGCCTCAAAGTCGACGTATGTTTTTATGTGAACCGCCATGTCTACTCAATGGTCAAGGGTCGGCTTACCCATAAGGTAAACCACCCTATATGTGGGCGAGCTCTCCATATTATCATTCTCTATGGTTCACCCGCCCCTTTGTCGATTCTAAGTGTTGGAGAGGTGCGCGCCCGGGTGGGGCCGCATCTCCGTGCCGATCTCCAAGTCGTTACACTAGGGGTGTTGATGCCCTTCGGGTGGGTCCACTCAGTGTTAAAAAACCCTGGACGTAGCGGCTACCCATTGACCAAGGTATCCGTGAACCGTGAACTAGTAAGTGAAAAAAAATACATTTGACATTATTCAAATTAGAAGAAAAAAATTAACTAAATCATATTTTTTTTTAATTGTTCCTATTATGATTAATTATAAAAATAGTTATTACATAAGTTAATCATATGTACACATCTAAAAAAACATGTAGCAAAAATTTTAACCCTGAAGATTCATCCCATTTTATAATGGAGAATTTTAATATGTAAATATAATTTCTTATATTATTATGGTTGGATACCATGACTTATCAATACCACATACTAAAAAAAACTATATTTTCTTATGACATTTATTCATATAACATTCTTTTAACTAGTAATTGCACGAGATGTTGCAAAGAAAAACCGTAAGGGGGAAGCATATATAAAGAGAAATGTGATATGTTATGTGATCTAGATGTTGTCTAATTTTTAACTATTTATTTTGCAACATAATTTACTATCTCTAACAATATAAATTAATTTGATTTTACAACATGTTTAATTTAACTGGATAAATCTATCCTCTTCTCAACAAAACAACATGGTACAGGATGTTTTGTGACCTTCTAAAAGATGTTATATGATCTATATGTTGGCTACTCTGGACATTTTTACTTTCCAACATAAATTACTTCCTCTAACAAAAAGTAATAGATATATTTAGCTCTACCATTTATTTGTATTATTACTCTGAACTAAAAATTGTTCAAACTTCTAGAGTTTTTCTACCAAATACTTTTTCAAAACTCACATCATTTGTGAATCTACGTGGAAGTCTATACTAAAGGAAACACTTCTCAAAGGCCAATAACAAAAATGAAAGTGAAATTAGGCAGAATGTTACATATTTGACACATAACAGAAAATACACTTTCTTGTTTGACTTAAGTGGTTCGCTTGTAAAAGGAATCGAACCAAAATGAATGGCCAAAACCTTGTAAAAAGGCTTTGTAAATCCATTGACCAAAGCCAATGCCTTATTATAGTGGGTCACTAAATTCATCCTGAAAGTGAAGCTTGTAGGTATTTGCGAGGGGTTCAAAGAACTTAGTGTCCATCTTATTGGTGGCAATAAGGGAATTGACATCACATACATGTAGGTTTTTGTTGTTGCTATTGCCATTGTTTACATGTGGTTTTTTTTTGTTTCTATTTCCATTATTTGTATTTGATCGTAGGGGCTTATTGCCCGACTTGACATCATAGAAACATAATCTGCTTTATTGAAGCTAGAGCCCTTGAGAGGCAAATTTCAGGAGGATTGAAGAGAATATATGTTTGTATTATGATGGTTAGTTGGCCTTCCAAGAGGGAAGGATTTGATAGAATTCAATGACTGAAATCTCTGAGAATCAGGAGAAAAATTCACTTGCAATGAAGATAATTTCCTCACAATAAAGTGAATTTTTCCATCTTCACCCATGTCAGCATCAATATGCAGATGTTCTCTTCCATCCAAGTACATACCATCCTAGCTTTAAAACAACCAACAGAATTAGTAGCCCTAGGCAATTTTTCAACTATGAGTATCTTGGCAGTGTTATATTCAAACAAAAACAACAAAAATGTGTATCGAGTAATACATTGAATGACAACAGTCTACACCATCAAAAAGTGATGAGAAAGGTTGTTCAATGAGTGATTTTAGGAGTAATGAACAGAGGTATTGAATGAGTGCATGAGAAATGCATATTTAGTGATTTCATGGTAGCCATTGTAATCGAGTTTAGAAAATTAAGGACTCAATATGTGGCTTTCACCATCATTTTTACATGTCAATAGACATTTTGTTTTCATTTCAAAATACCTTTTGTTCGCTCAACTTGCCCTTCCCAACGACTACTTCCAAACCTAGGTCCTAAGATCTCATCACCACTAATGTCAAAGCATAATCAAAATCCTAACAAAAGTATAAAGATTTTCCCATTATCTACAAAAGCCCTAAACCTTTCCCACTGAGTAAAATACATTCTAACCCTTTCCCATGCTCTCAGCAAAAAGCTCTACCCTATAAGGAGTTGTAGATTGTTTTAGATATGATGAACTAGCTCAAAGAGTTGAATGCTTTGTTGAATTAAATTTTCTAACAAACATATAAGAAACTTTCTCAAATTGTTAGAATATAAAAAGTTCTTTTTCTAAACGAGGCAAAAATAAAAAGTTTATAAATGTATTGATATACATGGCAATTTGAAAGATATATATTTGTATTTACATCACATATCTTATACAACTAAGTAAAACTATATAAATTTTATGGATTTTAATTTTATAACATCCCATATATTTGTTTGTTTAAGAATAAATATTTGTTTGTTTAAGAATAATAACTCTTCGACGATGATAATAAAAGTTTTGTTTTATTTAATTTCACATTCATTTGTTCACTTAGAATTTTGGGTTATTTCTACTTCTACCACATTGCATTTCTGTATATACAACTTCCAAAATATAATCTTTGAGCTCTTTAAATCTTTGTTGTGAGAGACTTCAACGAGTAAATTTAAATCCATAGTCCTCACAAGCGCTCCCAAAGTCTTGCCTTCTCTTCAAAACAATGTGTCCACTAATTTCTCCCATTTACATTTTTTTTTATACAATAATTTACTTATTTATTTACTAAATTTTATTAGACATAATAAGTCATACTTGTATTTTGTATTTTAATCGAAGGATAGAGATGTAATTAATCAATTTAATTAAAATGGAAAAATAGCATAATTATGCCAATAAACATGTATATTGTAAAATAGGGTTTATATATTTTTAATTTAGTTATCTATAGTTATTAGGTTGATGGTAGCAATTTAACCTTCATAAAATACTTCAAGTAGTATTTACGAATCAAAGGTCAAAATTTATCTGCAAAATAGTTGTGTGATTTTCCTCTTTTAATTAACTTGATTAAATGGAAAGAATATCATAGGAAATGGGTTATAATTTTTGTGGCATGTGGTATTGATAAGCTATAGTATTGTAACAAAGCCTATTTACAAATTAAGAATATTTATAAATTAAAAATCTCCATGATAAAGTGGCCTCAATATTGTTACACATTTTTTAAATATATATATGTTAGAACTTATATATTATATATTATTATTATTATTATTATTTTATCTTTTTAACAATATGAAAATGTATAATAAAATAGTGTTTTTGGTACCCGTTATAAATCAATGTTTATTGTCATTTATATAATTAAATTAATTATTTTAAAAATAAATCTTAATCTTTAATTTATAAATATTATTAAAATATTCTAAAATATTCCATTAAAATTATAAATATTATTAAAAATATTCTAAAAATATTCCATTAAAATTAAATTTCTAATATTCTTTAATAATTGTGAATAATTAAATAAAATTAAAATTCTACTCCAAAATAAACACAATTAAATATCACTTCCTCTTATTTATTTTTAAAACAGTTATACTCACAAGATTAACTCACTCAATTCCTTACGGATTGATTTCCCCTCACCTTACAACGTGATGAGCAATTCTGGTAATTTCACAATTTCTTCTCTACGTTAGACAAACCTATCACGAAACGTTCTTCACCTTATCGCTTGACTTTATCGTCCAATTAGATTGCTTCAATCACTTTCACGTGGTTCACTGACTTTATCGTCCATGTTTTGTATTTGCAAAGTCTCGGTTCAGTCCAGAAGCCCATGCAAAGAAAATTAAAAAAAAAAAAAATCTTCGTACCTATTTACGAATAACGTATATATAAAATTATAAAAAAATTCCTAAATTCAAGCGAAGATACGAAGAAGTAAATTCAGCCACATGGTTTCGTTATCAATGTAAACAATGGTTGCCCTCCCGCCTTTACAAGAGTGTCGGTGATAATGTGCTCAAAACCTTGAAAATAAGAAGCGGCTCCTCCATCATCGCAAAATTCACCCGATTCCAGGATCCCATGTGCAGGTGGCCCCATCGCGGGAAATGAACGCGGCCACCGTTTCTTTGAAGTGCGGTGCATGTGCAGCCAACTACTCTACAAGATTATGTCTAAACAATGTCCAAGTTGTGGTGGGTGCCGCCTTTCGCGGAAGAAAAAATCGATAGCTTATGCACCTCCTTATTCTATATAGATAGATATCTCAGAGTGCACCAATCAAATATCGATTCAGATATCAGTTCTGATTTCTATTGGAATTGATTCTAACAGTAGCTATTAATTCAGGGAAAGTCTATTTATCCTTAGCGACCATTTATTTCATCGTGAAATGGCGCCTGTAAAACTGGCCACAATTTTCGGTTTGCTGTGGATAGCTGGTACAGCTTATGCACTAGATTATGGCTGGCAATCCGCACATGCTACGTTTTATGGTGGCAGCGATGCGTCGGGCACAATGGGTAAGTTCACAGTTCGACAAAATTCCAGTTTTATGGACGTTTAGGTGGGCATTGGATATAAGCTTAAAAATAATCGCTTTGCAAATTTGATACCATATGTTCGCTAAGAAAATCGACGGTGAAATTATTTTGACAGGCGGTGCGTGCGGATACGGTAATTTGTATAGCCAAGGATATGGAACGAACACTGCAGCTCTGAGCACGGCGCTTTTCAACAATGGAGCTACTTGCGGAGCCTGTTACCAAATGAAATGCAACCAGCAGTCCGACCCTCAGTGGTGTCTACCCGGCACTGTGACAGTTACTGCTACTAACCTCTGTCCCCCTAACTCTGCTCTTCCCAACGACAATGGAGGATGGTGCAATCCACCTCTCCAACACTTCGACATGGCTCAGCCTGCGTTTCAGCAGATCGCCATATACAGAAGTGGCATTGTTCCAATCATGTTCAGAAGGTAATTAATTATTATCGTAATTAGCGTGCCAAAGCTATTTTCCTCTTCTTCAATCCTGATAATTTTATTAGCAGTTTGACTTTAATTGGGATGAAATTCTAAGCAGCAAGATTAATATGTGCAGAGTACCATGCCTGAGGAAAGGAGGAGTTCGATTCACGATTAATGGGCACTCCTACTTCAATTTGGTGCTCATTACCAACGTAGGAGGTGCAGGCGATGTCGAGGCGGTTTCCATCAAAGGTTCCAACACTGGTTGGCAAGCAATGTCGCGCAACTGGGGACAAAATTGGCAGAGCAACTCCTATCTGAATGGGCAGACTCTGTCCGTCCAGGTCAGCACCAGCGATGGGAGAACCATCACTTCCTATAACGTGGCTCCTGCAAATTGGCAATTCGGCCAGACATTTGAAGGACTGCAATTCTAACACATCTGCATCTGTATCAATTCTGTTTGTCCAAGAGTAACGCTGAAGAAACGAAGCCGAGGTGATGCGAGAATATCACCCGCTTTCAAGTGGTTATTACTTCAAAAGTACAATAGGCAATACTCCTAGTGTTGAAGTAGGGATACACAGATAGCCGCCCGCTTCTGATTGTTGCTGCTGTATAGAATTGATATATACTACGCGTATATTGTTGCGCTGAATTGGGACGGTGATATGATGTAACAGTTGCATATTTCTCGTAAATTGGTAAAATTTAAATGGTAGATTGGATGGTTTCACTGCTATCGTTGACGGCAGTTGCTGGAGATTTTCATGTCGTGCGTTGTCCACAAGCGATGCAGGTTAATTGAATTTGGTAGCTATCCTCTTTCGGGCAAATTGATTGAAGGAATTTTACGTAATAATAGATATTGGAGACAATACAAGCATGTTCAGTTGTACGATGTTTAGAATAAAGCGGTCTAAGTGTGTGCATATTTTTTAAGTTTAAATGAAAACATGACAATAATTTTACAGGTCAGTGAAGCTCCGGAGACTTTCAAATGCCTCTGCGCTCATCTCCACTTCCACGTTTGCAATTGCTCTGTTTCTGTGAAATGTCATTAAAGGCGTTGTCTAGAGACGCCACAAATTCGTGTCATGAAATAAATTTGTTTCTAATATTTCTTTTTTTTTTAAAATCAGAATGTTTAATATTTTTTTATAATGGAAATGGTTGAATAGTTTGTTTTATAGTGGAAATGGATTGAGCATCATCCAAAACACCTGGTGCACCTAAAGTTTGATAACTGTAATCTAGATTTTCAAAAATTTCTAGGCGAAAATGTTTCTACCGGATTTTATCATAATCTTACCAAAATTTCCATTATTTTTGTGACTCATTTGTAAGTTTTTAGACTAAGCTATAATGAAATACTTATTTTAACCATGTACTCTTAGCTTTGTTGTGCCTAGCTAGCTAGTTAATACGCATTTGACTCATGGATATGCATTTCATTGATGGATTAGACTATATTACATTTATTTTGTTTGAAGAAATGATTGACTAAGCAATTGAGCAATTGTTAGACAACTAATCCTCAGGGTTAATGATATGGTTAGTTTTGGTAGTTATTGGAGTCCAAGAAGATCATATACTCTTAGCTTCGTTGTGCCTAGCTAGCTAGTTAATACGCATTTGACTCATGGATTAGACGATATTACATTTATTTTGTCTCAAGACATGATTGACTGAGCAATTGAGCAATTGTTCATGGATATGCATTTGACTGATGGCTTAGACGATATTACATTTATTTTGTCTCAAGACATGATTGACTAAGCAATTGAGCAATTTTTAGACAACTAATCCTCAGAGTTAATGATATGGTTAGTTTGGGTAGTTATTGGAGTCAAAGAAGACCCCGAACTAATTCAATTGTTTCCTATATGTATTTATATGTATATCATGTACATAATTCTTTGTACATAATTCTTTGAGATCGATTAATATACATTTGATTTGGTTTCTAATTCATGTCTCTTACAATGGTATCAGAGCGGATTAAATGCTCTGTAGAATGGGAGTGTGGTTAATATGCTACGTATAATAAGTGAACCACTTGTTTTGTGTGGCTTTCATGAAGAACTTGAGCATGCTCATTGATGGAGTATTCCGTATGTATGATTGAGGTGTGACTCATAGCAACTGCGTGATTTTATTGGCCTGTGCAAAGGGTGGTTACTGAGTAAGAAAAAAACAATGAATATTTTTGAAGGAAAATTTTGCATAGAGGTCAAAGAAAAGAAGTACACTTGTAGCATATATGGTGGGTGTATGGAGGCCGAGAAACATTGAGTACAAAAGTGACTATAGTGATAAAATACCCAGCCCATTGCAGTAGTGAAGCTGAGCTGAGAGTGGAATACATTGAAGGAATTAGCAGTGGAAGGTAGCCTCCGCTCAAGATTTCACTGTTCGCTACGAGTAGAAAAGCGATCCTGCAAAGTCGAAAGGGATGTCTTGCTCCAAGAACATAAACTCCAAAGAAGGTGAGAGAATGAAATAATTGAATTAGAAATATTCAGTTCATTATAAGCAATGAGTAAGAAAATAAACCTCAAGGCTTTTTTTCTTGGCAAACAAAATCTAAATCGAAGTTTAGTTTGTGAGGCGGGCATGGCGTCCAGATTCTAGGTGAATAAGGTGATAGAAAATATGAATACTCTATCAAAGAGCTTAACTATTGCATTACAAAACATAGAAATTTATACAAAACCCAGTCAGTAATATATTGAGGTTTTACGAATAATCATTAACTTCCTATCTAATTCCACGAGTTATCATTGAATGCCCGTTGACTATCACTAAGTCCCCATCATCATACCATCAAGCGTAATTATTATTCTAACACCTCCCCTTAATCACGATCTATACTTTAACTTTCGTGCTAGTGTAAGTCTCAGCTAGGCTTACAACAAAACATTTATTTTTTTCCTTCTTGCTAAAGGGTCCATGCTTGGTCATTTGCTGGTGCAGTTTCAATTTAACCTTTCTTGCCATAAGATAGTGATGGAACTTCTCATTTCTTGATTGCAGGTTAGCATTCTTTGTATTCAACATTGTTTCAGGTTCTTGGGACTTATACTTGTCCTTAATGCTTGCAATTTCTTCAAGTTGTAATGTTTCTTCCTCACTGTCAATATCTTCATCTTTCTCTGCCAAATGTTTACACTCAATTCCATCTGGTTCACCCACTTGATCTTCAACCTGGATTACTGCTCCATTGAGCAATTTATCTATGAGTTTCTTTTCCTACAACATTTGGAACCAATCTTCACTTGAAAAAATTTCATCATCATATATCACTTTCAGTTCTTCCGTTCTTTCATCCATGAGTTCTCCAATCAACACAGACTCCAGCTCTTGCCTCTCATTCACTCAACCACATATTTTTCACAAGTGGGAACACATTGACACCTCAAGTCATCTTCAACACTTAACACACACCTAAGTCTTCCTCATCTGGGATCAATGCACGACACATGGACAAACACAAACACAACTATGAGACTGAGTGCTCTAGTAATATCACAACGTTATCCAACAATATCTTCAAGGGATCAGACAATGAACAACACCCTCCATCCAGCCCACTGCAACAAACACCTTCACAACGCTCCTAGGTGGCACATAATCCACCACTCTTCACACATAGATTGGATCTCACTCCGTGAGACCTTCACAGGTGTCTCCACTTAGGTGAACTATGCTAGACTCATATTCACAGTACTAAACTCAATCAACTTGGCACAACTCAACAAGATGACAACTCCACCACACTTGGCATCTATAGCCCTCAATGCTTCTCGACCTCCAGGCTCCTTCACACTGGGCAGTGCGCTATCATAGTTTAATTCTACCTTCACAATATCTCCACACACAAAGGTAGGCAACTTCAAACACTAGGGCACTGATAGTTGCACCTCCACTGTGATAAAAAGACTACCTATGTTACTCTTCTTGGCCAACAATTCGCTCCTTTCCACACGCAGATAACTCCACCTGCATCAACACCCACTCCAAACACATTCAAATCAAGGCTCACTCACTCCTTAACCACAATCTGAAAACATTGAACCAATCTTTCGTTGAGTTTATCAGTTCAAGCCTCTTCCAGGCTCACGCACCTCCATGCTTCACCTCAGTCCGAGACTCTCCAGCACAGACCAACACCAAACAACAGGCTCGCATTATGGCTAGCTCCACGGGTGGCTCAATGCTCTACGACCTCCATGACCATGCTCAGTGTCAACTCCCTCACACTGCTCTATGCACAACAACTAGCCTTCACCATAATTTTATTTGGAGTAGCTCCATCAACCACGAGTGAAAATAGTTTCTCTAAAAGCTTCACAACACTTTCAATGAACCTTTAACAACAACAACCTGGTAGGCCTTAATCATCTACAAAATGAACCCACAAATCCATGTTCCAACACCACTGCGCCACTCATGTCCTCGGGATCCTCTACACCATGCCTCCACCCTCTTACTATCAATACAACAACACACTCTCAGTCTCAACACAAGAGCTTAGCAGATCCATGCTCAACACAACAATCTTCCACGCTACCATTACCTTGACCTCCTTGGTAGCAAGTCTTCAAATGCACACGATGGCTACTCCCAAAGTCTTATAATTACACTTCGCAATTTCTTCAGCCCCAAACACGCACTTATAGAAACTTATGGCATCCACAGCATGTGGAGCCTCCACAATCAAATGGGGTATCAAGTAGAGAAAGCCGGAAGCAAGGGCACATCACCATTCACTAGATCACTTACGGACTCTGAAATGATACCAGTGTCCTCCATATTTTCCACACTTACAAGCTCAACAACAAACGACAACTTCAAAGGGAAGCACAATTTTCAAATAAATACTATGCAACATACACCAGCTATTACTAGCTACTCACCAGTAACCACCGCCACGCTTGTCCATGTTTTGCTCCACCACACACAACACAATGATCTATGGCATGCTCAACGCATCTTTATGATTAATTCACTACAAAACATAGCACCTACCAAATTGTGGCTTCAGACAACACTCCACTAGAGCTTACTTGACTGTGGCCAAACACAACTCTTCAAACTACACTGGTTTTCTTCCAGCCCTCACTATTGTGGCTCTGATAGCATGACAGAAAAATGAAACTCATAAAGAGCTTATTATTGCATTCACAAACACATAGATTTATACATAGATTTATTTGGAATTTCTATAATGAAATCTACCTACTATCATTTATTTTTCGTCAACACTTGTAGATTCCCACTGACTGACATTGATATCTCGCCAACTCCCTACCAATTATCGTCGTCATACGATTAGGTGTGATTAATGTTATAACACCTCCCCTTCATCACAACCTATACTTTAATTTGCCTGTTGGTCTAAGTCTCATCTAGGCTTACAACAAAACATTTCATTTTTCTATCATTTTCCTGTGTGTTTAGCGCATGCATATAAACATGTGTGGTGTAAAATGAAGTGTGGTTCGAGCATTTGAATAAAAATTTTGTGGCCCCTTTTCATCAAGAGATAGTGGGTTCGATTTGTTTTTTTTGTTTTCTCAGCATCTAGAGCACTCAGTTCAATTTTAAGGCTCATCGATCGAGGGAATTACTACATAAAGTAACGTTATGCCCTTATAATCAATGTGGATGGGTGATTTTATAAATAGCGATTAGAATTTTTTATTGTGGTGCTGCATGTTGGAGGAGTCTGTGGCTTGGATGTTGTCTCCTAAGAGAGAGTCATGAGGCTAAGTTATGGTACTAAGTTTTTGTTTGAGCTTTTATTTCTGGTGCTGTCAATTGAAGAAGTCATTTTATATCAGTGTTGTGTGAATGAGTGTTGCCTTCTCATTGTCTATTGATCCTTGTGTGCATTAAAGTAATATTTCATTTCATACTCTAAATTTTCTAAAAACTTGAACTTGTTTTCTATGAGTGAGATTCTTGGTGCTCTAAGATTGTGGGCTCGTGTTGAGGGGAGGCTCATGTGAACTGTTTAGTTTGACCCTAGCATTTGCGTTGTTTGAAAGTTGTGTTTTAAGAAGGCATTGTTCATTGAAAATTGTGTTTGAAGAGATTGGCACCGTGAGGATCTTCTTGGAGAAGTGGCCAACATTAGTACTGGTAGACATTTTTTTTTTTTTATCATAGTGGTGGAGCGACTGTGAGCGCAGTGGTTGTTGAAGTTGCCAGCATTTGTGTGTGGGGATGCTATGAATGTGGAGTTGAAGTGTGATAGCGCACTGCCTAGCGTGGAGCATGGAGGCTGAGGAGAATTGAGTAAGAGTGTCAAGGGCTATAGATTCCACTTGAGCAGTGTTGCTTTTATCGACTTGGTGAACCTTACTTGAAGGGAAGATTGCACCTAAGTCTATTGTAGTGAGGTTGTTTGTGCCCTTTGTGGATCATAATGTCTGTAGTTGTGTTAAAAGAAGAGTGTTGTTAAGAGTGAGAGAGTGGAGGTTTGGTATAGGCTAAGGCCGAGGATGTGAGTGGCGGTGGTGAGGCCTTCTACTGAGTGAAATTGTGTGTTGCGTCATCTATTTGTGTGAAGATATGGAATCAAATTGATGTGGAGAGTCAACTGTGAAAAGCGAGCTGATTTTGTAGTTTTTTGAGAGAGCAGTTGGAGGAGTAGTTGTTGAGTGAAAGTTGAAGAAGTGTTGAGTGCCCAATAGAGCATTGGAGGAGCTTCCTGAAGAAGAGACCACATGTGTGTAGAACCACCTAGAAGGTCACTAGTTTGACTAGTGTACAATGGGTGGTATAATGTTGGATACTAAATTTTTTTATGATGTTTCTGTAGAGAGTCCATTTGGAAGTATTTTTGGGCCGGGAAATATTTTTTATTCAGGTATTATTTTTTAGTCACAATAATTATTAGGTCAACAAAATGATTTTATTGATGCTCATAAATATCTAGAGCTAGAATCCATTCCACATGAGAGCCAAACTTGCTTGTCTCAGAACCCAATTGCAAGAAATTTGATTGGATCCGCTTCCAAGATGGTCGCAAGAGTGGAGGATATGACCATGGATGTTGTTCAGAGGCCACTCATGTTCGAATATGAATGCATTTTGGTGACTCCTCATGGAAATTAGGGAGAGCATGGATTGGATTATCTTGTTTTCATTGTTTGGGATGTTGCCTTGTATCCCAATCCGAAAGAGGTTGCTAATGTTAAGTACGTAAGAAAGGAGTAGAAGAAGCTCATAATGAATGCAAGAAAAGTGAAGATGAAACTACACCAACAAATGAACAAGAATGGATCCTTTAGCAAGATGGAAAAAATGAAATATTTTATTGTAAGCCTAGCTGAGACTTAGACCAACAAGCAAGTTAAATTTTAGGTCATCCTGTTTAAGGGGAGGTGTTAGAACATTAATCACACCTAATCATATGACAACAATAGTCAGTAGGGAGTTGATGAGACATCAATGTCAGTCGGTGAAAGTCTACAAGTGTTGGTGAAAGGTAAATGACAGTATCAAATGGTGGCAACAAAAACTGTTCCCACGTCGGTAAGTTTAATGTGAGTCTGCAAGAGTCGATAAGACACCAGTTCTAGTTGGCAATGATCATTATTGACTCTCTAGCTTATGTATGTATAAATAATGTTATTTAGTAATGAAATAGATGATTTGTTTGATAAATTTTCATTTTCTAACATAAGGAACCCCCTGAAGCCAACTATTCATGTTCACACTCATATACCTGTCTTTGTGTTATGAAAGTAGTTCACAAAAGATAGAAAAGATAGATAAACGCCTTCATAATAACCCTCTTCGAGGGGGAAAGCTCCTTTAAATTACATAAATGAAAAATTCTTGGATGATACAAATGACAAGACCTCCTTTCTACTTATAGAAGTCTATGGGGTCATAATATAATCAAGCTGACATAACAATAATAATTTAAGGGCACAACAATAACAATAGTGGGCTTTTATGGGGCACAATAATAATAATATGGGGACTAAATGGGTACAACAATATAATAAGGGGGTTGTACTAATAAAAATAAGGGGTTACACTAGTACTATAGGGGTCTAACATGCCCCTCTCCTTAAAAAATTGTTTTCCTCAATGCTTGAGTAGTTATTGATGTTTTTGTATAAAATAGTTGTCCTCCCATGTAAAATCTTCAACGGGTAATTTCTCCCAATTGATGAGATACTTTGAAATTGATCGATTTCATAGCTGTCAGGTTCTTGTTTCTATGACTGCTCCAGGTTCCAATATGATTTTTCCTTCCCCTTCAAGTTCTGGCAATATTGTTTAAATTGGGATCTTCTGAAACTTTTGGATGAGTGGCCACACTTCTTCTTCCTTCTTCCATTCATACCTTGCTTCATTTATCTAATCTGGTTGGATAATAGAAATAGTACAAAACAATGCTTCCACATCCTCATCCTCTCTTGAGAGTGCATCTGCAACAAAATTTTCTTCCCTTTTCTGTAGATGATGTCAAAGTAATAACCCTACATATTTGTGACCCATATTTTCTATTCTTCTAAAGATAATATTTTTTCTAAAAAGTATTTGAGATTATCATGATCCATTTTTACCTTGAAGTGTCTTCCCATTGGGTAAGGTCACCATTTCTTAAGTGCATGTAGTATTGCCAACATTTCCTTCTCATAAATAACTTGCTTGAGATGTAGCTATAAAAATACCCAATCACCTACATCAAAATGTTTTTCACTGTGATGTTGATCTACCTGTTGTTTTATTCGATTCTGCACCAAAGTGGCATTATCCTTTAATAGTTGGAGAACTTGTTGTTGATGCTTGATGTGATGTTTCACTACTTCAACCTTTTTCTTCTTGATATGTCCTTCTATCTTGAGAGTTCGAGGAGTGGTAATTTCTTCCAATGCTTTACAAGATATGATCAGATTCATTTCTTGATGTTTGATGTGATCTTTCACTTCTTGAACATTTTTCTTCTTGATATGTCCTTCTATCTTGATAGTTTGAGGAATGGTAATTCTGCCCGATGCATTACAAGATATGGTTGGATTCATTTGTTCTTTCTTGATGTGATCTTTCACTTCTTGAACCTTTTCTTCTTGATATGTCCTTCTATCTTGAGAGTTTGAGGAGTGGTAATTCTTGCCAATGCTTTACCAGATATGGTAGGATTCATTTGTTCTGCACTTTGTAACTCTTTTAGGTTATTTTATTTAAATGGATTTTTTCAATATAATTTTGACAAAATCTCTAAGGTATTATTTGTTTGGTACTGAAATTGGAGAGCATTCCACGACTATGAAGGAAAACCATGAACTTTCATATACACAAATTCTTCAAAGCAAGAATCGAACCATAAAAAGAGGAAAGGGGTGAACATCATGAAAATTTTATTAACTAAAAAGTCATTGCCTTATAAAATTTGAAAGCAAAGTAGGTAACCAATCAATTTGTTGTAATTTGAAAAACATAACCTAGGAGAGTTACATATGTTATTGACAATTTATTTTCACAATATGGATTACATTGTAGTAGTTACCTAAAGTTGTTGTTTCTTTAAAATCCTTTCTTACAGCTCCTTCAGGTGTTCTTAATTGATGAAAGCTATTGACAAAGTTTAAATTCTATTTAAAAACAATGTAAACTTTGAAACGAAAACTATAAACTCAAAACAAGAACTCAGGCCCAAAAAAACCCCAAAAAACATGAAAAACAGTGCTAAAAATGAAAAGCTTGTATACTCCGAAGGATGTTTTTTTTTGGGGGGGTTAATTTTCAACATATTTAAAAATGGCAGTAAAACGGATTTTTTTTGTGCAAAAAGCAATTGTTTTTTAGGAAAAAACACACTAATGTTTTTGGTAGAATAACATTTTTCTTTTCTAGGTATAATTTTAGCATTTTTTAGTAATGACGATAAAAATAAAATAATGGGATCCAAAACCAATTAAAATTCCATTAGTTTTCATCCATGTTGCTAAACATATAATAACATGACACTAAATATCACTAAAATTATAATTGTTTTCAACCATAACATTAAGGATACAAGAAAAAAATGGAAAATTTTCAACCATAGAATTAAAAAACTCTAAGTTTTCAACACATTTAAACCATGACATTATGCACAAATTAAATGACTAAATTAATTAGTACTTGTAGATTGAATGAAACATAAATTATATCTCTAAGTTATTGTTGCATTGTAGATATTCTAAACAATAAAAATCTTCATAATTAAAACATATATTCCAACAAACATAAAAATGACTCATAAATTCATTTGACACCATATGGAAATCAATTTTTTTATTTCAAGATACATTGCAAACATTAGTTATATAAACTGCCTTAGAAAATTATCCAAAATACTAATATTTTCTTGCACACCATCAGAATTCACATCTTTAGATAAATGACTAGATGTAGATGAAGATGTTCCATATTTTTCTTTTTCATCAAGTACTACCCCATCTGAGTCCACACGCATGCCCACCTTTTCATGTTTCAAATGTTTTTTGGATGTACGATTGGTTTCAGCAGACTCCCATGTCAACATTATTCCTTCCGGTAACAACCTCTTAAGAATCTCTATCGTCCTGAAGTGAAGAGTTACTCTCTTTGTTAAATTGAAGTCATAAACAAGTATGTCAACATCCTCCCATTTTAAGAGGTCTGTGCAACGACAATTTATATGTGTACCCTTTCTTTTTCTCTTTTTGCCAATTCTTTTATCAACTACCATCTCTCGCTTGTACACACCATTGAATGGGTGTGTATTTATGGCATACTAATGTACTTCAACACCCGCAATATCTTCATTTTCTGTAATGACCTTTATAACCTTAGCAACCCAAAATTGATAGTCATTGGGATCTCCATCTCCCAGCACTACAACTATACAACCCTCCTTAATATCCCCTACTGAACCCTTCTAAAGATCTTCCATGGCTTCATGTTGTGCACGAGATCTTCTTAAACCAATATACATTTCTCTTTTCTCTACCTATGAAGAATTAATAATAGCTTGAGATTGTTGTTGTTCAACAATGTTTCTTTCATCATTTTCATTTGACACATTTTGTGGCCAAATAAATGGAGTTTTCAAGGTATATCTTCATTTGTTGTTCTTGAAATGATATCACTATGATTATTGAAAAAAGACTCCCACCAAACTGAATCAACAATATCAAAGTACTCATATGTATATCTAATACATTTTTTAATTTTTCCAAGGAATCAGAATAATTTATATCTCTATTTTTCCTACGACATTATGAACTTCAGCAACTAATTGTAATAACAATATATTTGATGCAAATATTGGATTATATGGAATGAACTTTATTATTAAGTCAACATTATTATTGACTCCATATATTGGTGCATCACTACCCATAGAAACCCATGTTCATGTTTGCTTCCTCTATTTTGGAATTTAATTATGAAATAGTGATCCACTATCTCTCTGAAGAATGTTTTATCTTGAGATCTCATTTTCTTTAACACATTAATTCTATGTCTATAATAATGAGTACATGCTACTACATTTTTCCTCACGAGATAGTCAATGTTACAGTCTTATATTGGTTCAATATTCTTTCTTTTTCCCCTTTTGTCATGTAATATTTTCAATGTGTTGATCAATGGAGTCCATCGATTTTCAACACTTGTAAATGTGACGAAGAAAGTTGGTGGCCCTTGTTGACATTTCATGGAAAACGTATTTTTCTTTATATGTTGTAGGAAATTAGGAGAATTTATTATGTGTTTAAAATCCATGTAATCAATGTCACTTTTAATAATGTCGTCCAAGTTTGGTTTGTATTAAACATCTTTTTCTTGTAACTTTCTTTCTTTTAGTTTCCCTTTTCCGATTCTTATTGAAGTGCATGAAAGGAAATTTTCAATTATTATTCACAATGTTTTGAAAAACAAATTAGTTTTGTGTAAGAGAAATCACCACTATAGTGCATTAATTCCCATTGTGCAATTTTTTGGTAGTGTAATCTTTCTACAATGTCACTATCAGGTGGGTCACCAAAGAAAAAGGTTGGAAAATTCATTTCCTCTTCATATTTGTATCTAGAAATTGCAATCAGACATTTCCCTTCAACTAAAACAAGTTCAATCAATTTGTCTTTCAAATCATAGATGCATTGTGACCCTATGTATCTGTGTACAAAAGTTTGAGTTGATGTTTCACTTTCTGAATCACTAGTTGCTTCAGTTTTGTCTTCTAAGTCAACATTTCAATTTGTAGCATTCAAGTGAGTTGAT
The DNA here is from genome assembly GCA_000404065.3 of Pinus taeda. NCBI lineage: Eukaryota > Viridiplantae > Streptophyta > Pinopsida > Pinales > Pinaceae > Pinus > Pinus taeda. The sequence continues at coordinate 43,516 of APFE030879929.1, forward strand.
TACAGGATGTTGTCCCAATTTCTATTTATGCTAATGTTTTCAGCTCTATAAAGGTGTCGATAACATAGTTCTTTCAATTCATTCATGACATTGTGCATGTGAAATTTTCATGTTTGAAATGCAATTTTTATATTCGAATGATATTTTAAATGCAACAAAAAATGTTGTTCTATGTTCCACAGACTGTGGCGATGCAGTTTGAACAATGTTTGTTTAGTCATGAACATTAATAGTTGATCTTGTTAACGTTAGAGAAATTTTGAGGTCTAAAATGGACCTCCTAACAAATATTATAAAATAATAATAGAAATAGAAAATAAGATTCGATGACGTCATCAAATTTTAGAGGGAGAAAATAAAAAATTACTTTTTTCAACTCGTATTTTCAATTTATCTCCCTACGGTTTTACTCAAAGTTCGAGTGGGAGAACTTGTTAGATGCAGAATTTAATTCCTCATACAAGGAGTACCCATGTTGCATACTTCTGATGGACCATGCTTGATCCATAGCTAAATGTTAGTTTTGCTATGCTAGTTTCAACTTCATATTTCTAAACAAATGTTTGTCAATTGCTTCATTTGCATAGGTTCCCTTATGGTGTTTGTGAATAGAAATAGGGAAATTTTATCAAGTTTTATGTTAGAATCATGAGAAGGATAACATGAAAGACAAGTGTCGAAAAGAAGCAAGTACATGAACAACAAACCATCAAGAATAACACTTATCATAGTGTTTTGATAAAGGAGTTCACCCCTCCTAGGCTACATCTCCTTGGTCCAACTTCCATGGCTTAGGCCTCTATATTTTCTCAAAATGGAAAAAAGTATAGCTTAAAATTCTTTGTAGCTCCTAAAACATGCTTCAATGGACTCAAAGAATCCAAAGACCCCAAAGATGACTCTCCAAGTTCTGCAATTGGACTCTGGCTGATCTAGGCTTGACCTCCCTCTAGTGGCCCTAACTTTCTTAAACTTTAACATGGAAAAATCATGTATAGAAGTTCCTCTCTGCCTCTGCAACCTATTCCATTGTGTTCATATCCTCTAAATCATCTAGGAACACATTTTCCTGATCCTCATTTGGTCGAATTTTTCCCCAGTTATGAGAGAAACATTTTTCTCCTAGGAATCCTCCACTAAAACTAGAGGAACTCTAGTTAGCTTTGCTAATTTTGGAGTAAGGAAAAAATTAGGGAGATCCACCAAAAACACCCCTAAACTAAAATGAAAGTTTAATTAATGATAAACTAGTTAAGTTAAACATTAGTCCATGATTACCGCTATCACTTACGCAGTTATGGCTAATTGTTAGCCTAACTGCTAGTGGTCTTCATGAAAGTGGTCACATATAGCGGAGAGTTCGGTGTTATGGTTAGTTACCCCACGCAGTTATGTATGGAGTAGTCACATGACCTTGTACTAATCGTCATGGTTTGTGGTTTAAGGTTGGTGTCATTTGTGTTAATTATTTGATATCACCACTGGTGCGTTCACATGGGGAGGGCTGGCTAGTAGGTTGGCCCTCCTAACTGCCAATTCTCACAACATTAAAATTTAAATAGATGTGAATAATGTTATGGTTAACAACAAATTTAGAGCGGAGACGGTTAAGCATTTTGGACTATGTAGAGAAGTTCGTGGGGTCGAACCCTAATGCCTCCATAAAATTTTACCACTGCCCATAACTGGTCCTTTGGGGAGGGACATGTGGTGACCTCCAAGCTTGCCACTTGTCCCCTCCTAATTGGACCACCATGAACCAATACAAATGTGCCACGTCACCTCCACTAACAACCAATAAAAATCTCACATTTGGGGAACCATGATTGGATGTTGACCGAAGTTGACCTTGCACAGTCACCTTCCATGTCAGCAATATGTACTGCTGAGTGTGCAGTGATTGTGCATTTTTTTTTGCAAAATTTCTTTTGTTTGGAAAAGCAGTTAACAAGCTCTATCTTCCCCATACGAACTCCATTTTGAATGAAACAAGTTGCCTTGGGATCATTTTGATGAGAAGGACACATTCGTTCAGGTTTCAAATGATTTCAAGCACTTTGATTTTTGAGATAATTTTGGCCCCTAATACAGATTCTGATCACTGCTACACAAAATGAGAAATACATGGAAAATGCTATTTCAATCACGTTTTCATGTATTTCTAACTTTTTGTGTAGTAGAGTCCATGAAAAGTATGAAACATGGGTACTCCTTGGATGAGGAATTAAATTCGACATCCAATGAGCGCTCCCACTCAAAATTTGAGTAAATCCATAGGAAGTTGAAATTACGAGTTGAAAAAGTAAATTTTATGTTTTATTTTTTTATGTTTTTACTTTTTTACTCTAGAAATGGTGAATCATCCCCCATTGTTGACATCATCATCTTGAATACTATTGGTTCTTATAAAGTTGATTTTGGTTGTACATTTTTTCCATTTGAGGCCCATTTTAGACCTCAAAATTTCTCTAATGACCCATTTGTGATCATGTGCGACACCATTGTCTTATTTGTGTAAATTCAATTATGAATTCCACAAGATGTTCCTTAGGTTCTGAGAGTGCGGTTACAATTGGAAATGATTTGTTTCACCTAATCTTTTCAGGGGTAGCAAATTGTTGCAATTTTCCATTTTGAAGTGCTCTTTTGCAAACTTTGCATATCATTTTTGTGTGAAGATTTATATGGTTGTCAAATAAGTTTACATATTCTAACTTAGTAATCGGAGAACCCACAGTAAAAACCATTCTTTGCCAACATTTCAAATCCCAACAGGGATCCATCATTAGGATCTACTGTTGAATCTACTAACTGAATCTATTAACTAAATTAAACCCTTAAAAAAAAAAAAAAATTGAAACATTTATTAGTAAATATTGATGATAAAA